>WOGO01003110.1:0-14780 GCA_015342085.1 Leptinotarsa defecta | reverse complement strand
AAGCAATATAGGTATGAATTACTCGGATTTAAATGTAATCAGTTAGTTTTGAAAATGGTGTAATAGCCGAAACCGGTCAACAATAAAGAAATATAGTAGTGAACATGAATTTCCACAAAATAAACAAGTCGTCAATCGAAGAAGTATGCAAAACAGTTAGCACATAATGCTCTATCTGTGAGTGATCTTGAATTCTTGGAATCGATTAATCGATAGTTAGGAAATAAAAATGGTGCTCGAAACAAACAATGAAAAGTTGAATATTTTTGATGAACCAGTGCTCGATCATTCCTTCATAAGTTTACATGAGCACACATATAAACCATATGAATCACCAGTGTTTAGGAATTTAGATGAAATTCGAATTGCTATCAATAATCAAGATGTTATACTTGATATTGCTGAAAGTTTCATCTACACAGAGGGTAAATTCACCCCTAAGGATGCAGCGAAAACATGCTACCTCTCAAATAATGCAATTGCTTCTCTTTTTGACGAAATACCTTATGAAATGGGTGGTGAACAAGTGGTTGTTGTTAGAAAACCGGGGATAACATCTAGAATGAAAACTATGATCTCCTTTTGGGCCATCGCATGCAAACTTATTAACAACTGGATGGGGGCTTTCTCCAATGAAACGGGATATCTTGGATGCAAATAGTCGCGTATTCAGTGGAAAATTACCGTTGAAATATTTGATGGGTTTTGCTGAAGATTACACCAAAAGTGTCTTGAATCCTAAACAAAAACTAATTCTAATGATTGCTCGATCTTTCAAGAACTCATTTATTGGTGAGATCGATGCTGATTTGGGAATTAATAAAATCGAATGGAAAATAAGACACGTAGTATCAGATGATAAACATAAACTCAAACTCCTGAATAGAATCAACGAAAGCGGTTTCAATGCAAAAATCAAGCTAGCTCATCATATATGTGGGGCCTCTATGAACTTCTGTCTTTACGTGGAACATCTTCAGATATGAATTGAAGGGGTTATATTTTTAAGAGTGATTAATTTTTGGGAAAGAAAGTTTTTGGCTTTCTAGTTATCAAGTAATCTAAATTACTTAATTGAGAATTGATTACTTCCTTCCTTTCCTTGGAAGATTCCGTCATCCTTGTTTTTTGTATCAAGATGGAGTAGTAGAAAGCCAAAAACTTTCTTTCCCAAAAAAATTAATCACTCCTAAAAATATAACCCCTTCAAAAACTCTTATAAAATTGTATTTCAATTGCTTTATGAGATTCTTTACGAAACTACTTTTTAAGAGTGTTAGAAAAATTTTATAGTAACTGCCGAAATGTTTATAAAACAGTTTTGTAGTGTTTGTAAAAGGCGTTACAAAATATTATTGAAGACTATAATGTTTTAAAAAACGGTGCCAATTTCCTATTAATAGCTGCTTTATAAACACATTGAAAACATTTCTGGGAGAAATACAGTTTTATAATTTCTTTCTCCGAAACATTTTCACAACAATTATAAAATATAAAATTGCTAGTTGGGGAGTTATCGTCAATGAGAAAGAGTGTGTTCGGCGAGTCTTGGCTTACACCTGCCGATATGAAGGAGATGTCTCCCAGTGATCTGGAAAGGACAGGATGGACGATGACCAAGGAGGACAACTCTTCGAGAGGATGTACAATGGGTCACATGTTGCCTAAGTTCTGTGGGTTTACACTCACCCTCCCTACTCTACAGATACAGAGATACAGATGTAATTATTATAATTAATAAAACTGCTGCTTTGGCTCTTGATACGAGGGAAAATTAAAATTTCAAAGAACGCTTTGAATTATTCTTAGCTGAGAGTGGTTTTTAATTTCAATATACGTTGTAAAGCGTACACATATATGAAAGATAAACTCAATGAAAATATATTATTTTCATATGAGAGTGAGTGTTTGTAATTTTTTTTCCATTCGTAGAACATTAAAATATGATGTGAGTATTGTTGAAACGAATTATTGCTCTCATTTTGATATAAAGAACAAACTGAAGTTTTATTAGAATTGGACAGAGCTGTAATTTGAATGATGAATATGAAATCTGAAAAAAATAATAATCGGAGTCTTCAGTTTAGATTTGAAACGAACAAAGCTTTGTGCTTTGGACATAAAGAGACAAAAAACAGGTTATATATAAAACATAACGTAGTAAGTCATAAATAATTTAGTACTTGATGCTTCTGAAATACAAGTAATGATGTGAGTGCTTTCATTAGACCACTTACTTTTCAAGGTATGGACTATTGTGGTCCGATGAATGTCAGCATAGGCCGTCGACAAGAAAAGCATTACGGGGTATTATTCGTCTGTCTGACTGTTCGTGTCATATAACATCAAGAGGTTGCCCGAGCATAATATATACTGATAACGGTACATACTTGGGGGAAGAAGAGAGATAAAGGCGTAAAAGCGAATGTAGTACCCAGTTCCCAGAAGAATTGTTGTAAACTATGTCCTCTAGATGTAAAGTCTTAATTATATGTTTTTGAAATGTATATGCTTTGAAAAATATTTCAATTCGAGAGAGAAAATGAGGAAAATTGATTTTATCAATTGTCTCACCTTTCATTTATATTCTGATTTTGAATGACGTTGCCATTGAGAAAAGTTGGGGTAGGTTGGGTCAAAAATTAATTCATACAGATTTTTGCCAAAGTATGAGTCAGTTTCGATATTCATTCAATGATAGTGACTAGCAAATCCTATCAGCAATGACTTTTAGTTATTCAATAACTGTGAATAACAAGATCTTTTGAGGCCAACAACAATACATGTGAGTTGAAGGCTCAGGTTCAATCTACCAAATGTATTACTTTTTTGTTTCATCAAATCAATATTCATGTTGTATGCAAATAAACGTCTCACACATATCACATTATAAGCGATAACAGCTTTCTATGAAAAGTGCTTATTGTGCAGTATCAGCAAGATTGTTTTTCATACCGATCATATAAATAGACCCTGCAAAGTCGTATTATTGTTCATTATCATTCAGTTATTTTGCAGTGATGCACTGTTTGGAACCTTTGGTGTATAATGAATATTACTGGTGTTTTTTTCCAACACCAAACCATTATTTTAACACCCCGACACGTGTTTCGATCACTAAGTTTTCATCTTCAAGATGAAGATCAAACTGAACATACTTATAATGTTATCCAACGGACCGTATGCAACATACTTACCCCTCAACTGAAACGAAACTCACAAGTTTCCCACCCAACGGTGTTAAAACTATATTGCATCCCAAAAATCCACCCACCGGAAAAATCAATGCACCCCATTGTGTCAGCTATTGGATCTCGTACCTACCAAATAGCAAAATGGCTCACTAAGGAATTTGAAGGCTGGCCTATTGCGGAACCAAGTTTTAGTATAAAAAACTCCTTATAGTTCATACAAAAACCATCGTTCTGCAAGAAGATGGGATTTTGATTTCTGTTGATGTTAGTTCCTTATTTTCTAGCGTCCCAATTCAACAGACCTCAACAATACTTCAGGGAATTACTAGAAAAAAATAATTTCAATCGTAACGAAATTGATGAATTCGTTTCTCTTACTAATTTGTGTATGAAACGAAACCGTTTCCAGGTAGAAGGTTGCTTTTATGAACAACAGGAGGGCCCGGTTATGGGTGACCATTTGTTTCCCTACTTGACAAACCTGTTCATGAGCAGATTCGAAATGGAAACCAAAGAAAAGTCATAGTTTTTTCCATAGGATATGGCTAACGTATGTGGATGATTTTTTCGCAATATTCGATGACAAAAAATCGAATATTGAGGACTTTGTTTCCTTTCCAAATAACAGATTTCCATCAATAAAATTCACGTAGAGTTAGAAAATAAAGGACAACTTCCATATTTCGACGTTTTGGTAAAGAGGAGCCAATATGGAGGGCTAGAATACGATGTATTTAGAAAGAAAACAAGCACGTACAGGTATATTCCTCACAGCACAAACTTGCTGGGCTGAATTTTCTAGTGCATCGTCTTTTGACTTTTCCTTCCACATGTGAGAGGTTCACAAAAGATAAACAGGAAATAAACAGCCACTGACGTTTCTCGAGGGGTATTGTAGATCGTATAATGAGGAAGAAAAAGTTTAGGTTAAGAATAAACGAAATTTCAACTTTTGAAAACGACGAAAACCAAGATAAATATATTTCAGTTTCATACCACCAATACACGAAGAACTTTGGAAAGATTAAAAGGAAGGTGGTTTTTAAAACAAGTCATACACTACAGGGCCTTCTGGAAATCCAAAAGACAAAGTCGAGAATTCGGAAAGTCTGGAATTTACGAAATTAAATGGTAGGTTTGCGATGCAAAATATTATGGACAGACAAAAAGATCTATCAAAATAAGATACAAGGAACACTGACCACTCTCTAAATATGGAAGACATGAAAAATCAGCAGTCGCCCATCATATTTTGCAACAAAACCATTCCATAGACTTTAGTTCATTAAGATCAGTTAGACAAGTTAACAACGACAGGCATCTAGATGCCTATTAGAGTGTAGAAATAAGAAAAACATAATAATATTATGAATAACGATGGTGGACCAATACCTAATAGTATACTCTATAGCTTTTTAAAATAACATTTTGATTATTAGATTTACCTGACTATTACATAAGATCACATTTTGAAATTTATTCAAGACTACTAGATGAGGCAATATTGGGAAATTAATTTAAAACAATCAAGACACAGGTACCTAGAAAAGGTATCTATGGTATAAATAGCGATAACATTGTAAGTATGTTTAGTTTGATCTCCTTCTTGAAGATGATCACTTGGTGATCATCACGAAACACGTGTCGAGGTATTGAAATAACGGTTTGGTGTTGGGAAAAAACTTCAGTAATTTTCAGTACAGTTCATTGTTAATGTTCCATATATTACTCGTTACATTGAAATCTTTTTCATTTTTTATTCAATCATTGTCAAACCAATATACAAAGTTTTTAGAGAAATAAACAATTTTTTAAGAAGTGATTAGTGAAAAACAAGATATAACATTTATATATAAAGAGATCATGAATCCAGTTTGAAAATTTACCCACCATGTCATAAAACTGAATATTTGATAAATGTAGACAACTTTCAGATGAGAAGTGAGTAGAACAAGAGAGAAGCTATCAAATGAGTGTCTGAAAACAAAAACGGTTGAGTTCCTGGAACGTCAAGTTCAAAACTTATAATAATTGTTGTGAAGAATCCCCTAAAAAATAGATAACGTCGACCGCCACTGGCCATCGTAAATAAATTGTGACGTGGCCAAGACCGCGCTGAGTCCGGCCGGCGTTTTGCGGTTGTTCTAGTTTTCACATCGTTTCGATGGACTTCTGGCGAATTCCCTATCGCTTTCAAGGTACTTCGATTGCCATAATAAACGCTACCCACTTGTATACCACGTGTATGTAGTCAAGTTAAGTTTAGCAGACAGTGCGGTACAGAGCTATCTAACATGAAATGTTTGGTTGTATCAAAGTGAAATAGAATTAAGTTGTCAACTATTGTCAAACCCACGAAGAAAACGTAACAATATCATCATTCTCATAATACTTGAAAATTCATAACCACCGTTGGACTTCTCATTCTGAAATTTGAATCAATGACGGAGTTGGTCGATATCTGATGAAAACTTCATCTTCACTTCATAAACTTGAGTTTTCGCTACTTTTGGATTTATGGATTCGATAACTAATCAATTTCTCCACACAAAAAGTCTGTTACCAATGTGAATATGAACTTTAATGTTGAACCAAATTTTTTATTATGGCTTTCTTCTTGTTGTTTACCTCTTAAATGTTTCATCAGAAGTTGCGAAACCGTGTAAAATTACTACCGAGAATAACAATGTTTTGGCAAAGACCTGAAGTAGTTTCCTCTCAACATCCTGAATTAAATGGAAGTTATATTAGCTTTGGATTATAACCGAAGTGTATTGGGGATGAATTAATTGGAATATGTTTGAACAAAGCTTAATTTGATAAGATATACAACATGGGCAAAGTAATCCTTCACTACTTCACTCGTCGAATACGATAGATTCTTGGGAATAATATCCTCGCATCTGAAATGGATATTCGTGTCACGAACTGTTCTGGCAATGTTTTGAATTTATTGGAGTCTTCGGAGGCACCCTATATTTTGTTTTATGAAAGAGAGGACTTTGACAGATCAAGATCTTAAGATGATGTGGTGCTGCAGGTTTTTCCGGATTTTCCTGCAGCTGAAAAAGCAAATGCGTCACTGGAATCAACGTTGTTCCATAATTTCATGATTTGTATTACTTTTTTGCATAGTTAATCTTGAGATATGAGACATTTTCCTGGAAATATTGGGAAAAAACTTTGAATCACTATAATTTCATATGATATTTTCAATTCACAACTTCGGAAATTGAGGTTCAGGTAATTCATACAAAATTCCAAATATATATTTGTAACTACATTTTCATTACATGAAAAAAAGTTTCTACTTGATCCTGTACTCAAAACTCCGATTTTGTCGAAGGGTGCGCTAGTTTTAAATACCGAGGACTGGTGAATATTGCGTCTGAGAATCGTGTGATCTGAGTATGCCAAAATCACAAACTTCCAAATATGTCCCTCTAAGATTTCTGTCACATTACGGGGAGATGACATGGTTTCATGACTGTAACATACATGCATTATTTTGATGAAGAGAACCAAGTTGATCAGTGAATACCGATAATTCAGTTGTTTCTCCACGCCTTTCTGAATGGTATTCACCCCAACTGAAGCTTGAACTGCGGGACAAATATTGTCTCATTTCAACGTTTGAAGAGAAATGCATCAGGTTACTGCTTATCTCTGCTTGATACCGCTAAGTGGTGAAGGACTAGAAGGGCCATACCATTCACAAATATAATTTTTCTATAGTTCCGATCTCAAACTTAAGATGGGATGAGGTTAAGTTAGGCTATCAGGTAAGTTCGAGCTATGAATAATAATGTCACGAATGATTATGAAGTTCTTCACAAAGGAAAAAGTAAATTTTTCCAGATTTACATAGGTCAACATGTAGACTCAAGGATATAATCACGGCACAGAAAAGTGATATTGAAAATAAAAGAGTTGCACTTTGGCACAACACTCCATCAACTTGGACCACGAATGAAATGGCATATGAAAGTGTGAAAATATTAGACCACGCCAACAGCTTACATACAATAATCTTTTTAGAAATATCTAACATCTTTAAAGATCCTCTCTGTATGAATTTTAGAAGGTACATAGGTTTCAACATGCTCCACTTACTTGCTCCATCTTGATGACAACAATAGATTTTACAATCTTTTTGTCATGGATTGGAATGATTAATATGTAACTATTTTCTCGCAATGATCAATATTTGTGGAATTTTAACACTTTCTATATTTTAAAAATGTAGTGTATTGATACTACATGTTCTTTTATAATTATTTTTTGTCTTTCTGGTCATGACATCTGATTACCAAACACTTTTTACAATTTATCATTTATATCACATGATTTTTTTTTCCATAACAATTTTCTACTCTTCCAACAAAAATATTTTGAAGTGTCATAATGACTTCAGTGGTACAGGCAGTTACTCTGAGACATAATTTTTACATTTCATATTTTGTCCTTCATTAAAACTCAACAAAATATTTGTTTTCAATTGGAAACAATCATTCTAATTTTATTTGAGTCAACTCCTGATTTTGCTATACCTATATAGTTGTTTCTTTATTTGAACTTAAGATTTGATGATGAATTCAGGGAAACATTAATTCTCTGTTGGCTTCATATTCATAACCTCACCTTTCGTAAGTACTACTTTTCACTTGTTTCGCACTATTATGGTACTATAGAGTTCCCGAATAAGAGCCAATGAAGTCTCGAAAGCTTGAACAGAAAAAAGTGTTCTCATTTTTCTCCGACTGCAATACCTGCTACTATCTAACGCTGTTTTTTTACGTAGCCAGTCGAGCCAACCTTTTCAAATATAGGCACAGACGTAACACTTGGCCTGAGTGACAGCCTCAAACCCAGCCTATCGCATTACTGCGAAAAAGGCAAATTTTGGTTGAAATTTAGTATTTAGCGTCAGAATCGATTTCTCAGCAACTTTTTCGAATAACTATCTACGGTATCTCCTACGCGAAGCAAAATATCGGGAATTTGCCTTTTTCGGTACCGGTATCAAAAAATCAAATCTCTAATGTCAAAAAATTAAGGGGGTGTCTTCATCTTAATCGTGTCACACTGTAAGTATATACAGTGTGTCCCAGGATTGTTGTTACATGAAGTATGATGAAGAACTAAACATTTCATTCTTAGATTGAGGACACCAAGCTCTGCTTGGTGAGAAATGAATTCCAAGAATTCTTTCAAATTATGAAAATCAAATTGGCCTTGATGATGAAGTGAAATTCAAATTTTTCTCAGGTAATACACCTTTTTCCTTTATGATGAATAAGAATGTTACTGGAAATAGTTATTCAGGATAAGATATTATGGCTCTATAAAGAACATCATGAAGACTCAATGATATTTTTTTGGGTTTAAACCAAATGAATTGTATGCGAAATTCACAGACAAAATAATAACAGCGCCTCATTTATACTTCATACATTTAAATTACTTTTCAGCATTATATGTGATGCATTTGTGAGTAAGTATAATTTATTACGTTCAACCTCAAAAAAATTACCACGTATAACCGATGTGATCAAATCTTCCTGAAATTTTGCCCAGAGCCATGAATTCTCATTACTAATAATGTTAGAAATATTTCGACATATCATGAACAGAAATTATATAGTAGGTACCCGAACGGAAAATGGTTTTTGCATCACCAACAAGGCTAAGATGTATTTCAAAGATTCAAAATATTCCCAAAATGTATTTATCACTACCATATTCAATATTTATCTTGTTTTCTTCTTCTTTGATTTTTTTCAGGAATCGGTTACAAAGTGAAAAACAAACCCGAATAACATTGAGTTGAGCAATAAAATTGATTTCGATCTAGATTTGGCTCAGTATTTTCTTCAATAATAAATTTATCATCGAGTATCTCTTTGCTAGCTAATATCGCCCAACCATATAATCTCTTTTGTAGCGTAGTAGACTACAAATAGTTTTCAATTATTTTCCATTTTGAGTATAATCTCTCACCAGAAGCAATGGAGACGAGTTCGTTGAAGATTGCTAAAGATGAACTTCAAAACATTCATCCAAGTCAGTGGGTGGGTTTTATAAGAATACGTTCTACTCATGAATCGAAATATTTCAAAAGTCATCAGATGAATGAATCATAAAATACGCATCAAGAAGGTAGGTTTGTTGTGTAGGTTGCCATTTCCTCCTGGCATATCAATATAGGTTTCACCTTGAGATCTCGCCTCAAAAGGTGAGAACCCTACAAATTCTTAGTTCTCAAAAATTTTTGACACGTTTCCGAGGTGATTTTGACGATTTTTCTATTTTGTACAGAGTAGAGTTGGACAATTTGTACACTAATATTGCATTACATTTGAAAGAATATCATGCAAATTTATTCAGAAGCGATATTCTTACAAATTGAATTGAAGAGAACTTTCAGGCCATTATGCTCAGACACTAGATTTAGGAAAAGGACACTTCAATGCCTGAGAACCATACAAATGACACTAAGATTCCTAACGACACTTCAAACTGAAAAATTGTACAGAATTGCTGTTATTATATTGGGAATGGTTACTTTAACCACTACCTAGCTCAAGTGACCCCGGACCATATATGTTAATCGAAATAATTGAATTTCAAAACAGCCTCCAAAAGTAGATACCGCTGTAAGCAATTAGCTTACAGAGAATTAGAGACTTCGTAGTGGGAAAGTGTTTGATTAAGGTTCAGTCAACTACCATTATCAAATACCAATTAAATTTTTATCAAGTGGACTGACTGAAGCTACATAAATCCATACACTAAATGTTAGTATACTCATGGAAATGTGTGAATGGTGAAGTTATTATATCAGCATCACACATTCGAACGAACGAAAGACTTTTGTGAGGCAGACTTGTTAGAATTAGAATCTATGTTCTACCCTTAACTGTAAATTCCTAACTTAACGACGGTCCTAACAATTTCAAGTGAATTGAGCAAATTTTCGCGTCTAATATTGAAAGTCCCTTCCAACTAAATAAGTAGACTTCGGTAGAATCAAGTAGTAAGTTTACGCTTACTAGTATTTTCAATTGCCTTTGGGTTGATGAATATGATTCATTCAATTAGATGTTCGGTGATGACACTTTTCATATTATTTGTTCCTAATGTAGTCCTTAAGTAGTCCTCTTGAAATTAGTACATAGAATTATCCAATAGTAGCACCTTATGGGAACTAGTGAGTAGCATTTTATATAATCATTATTGTTTTTGGCATTCATTTGTGTATTAGTTCGATATATTCAAGAAATAAAAGCTTCTTCATTATAAACTGTTGTATACATTCTGCAATTGATATGATATGCTTTGCGAGAATATTTTGAACCAATTTCTTATTAGCATCAATTATTTTCTTCAAACCGATGAAGTGATTGAATGGCAGAACATTTAGGAATCACATCCAGGAACATCACATGACCTAGTAGTTGTTGCTCGTGGTTTCGCCCGCGTAGAAGTTGGTTTGTCACATCAAGTTTCGTGACAGACCATTTTAAACAAATAGTAACGATATTTTTTTATATATTATTATATTATATTATTATTATATTATATTTTTATATTCAGGTTTCCAACTTCAAAACTGACGAATTTCAATACAATCTTTGAACTTATATTTTTTCCCCTTGGGGGTGGAAGCTCCTTTCTTAATGCTTATTTACTCTGTACAAAGAACCTACCTGCATATTTCAAGATTCTAGGTTCAGTAGCTTCGGCTGTACGTTAATATAAGCGCGGACAACAGCTAGTAATTTGTATTTTTACTCAAAAATACAGTAGCTGAAAAAATATGTCAGCCAGACTAGGTGATGAATAACTTCGAGAATCGAATTATGTTGCCTATAAAGAAATTCTCATAACTAACACAACCGTCAACGACGTCTGACCTCACGCGTCTACCTGCGTTCTTGGCGATGGCGCTTCATTGCTTAAACCACCTCTCTACCCCCGCGCATCGTCCCCCGTCGTCTTACAGTAGAAGCGATGTGTAATGGCTGACTGCATTGCGTTGAATTATTCTTATCGTGATAACTCTTGAACGATTCGTCTAAATTACTTGGTGTGAAAGACAAAATTCATCCATAATAAATACTTAAAACGACAATTGTTCCATTTTTATAGGAATTTCTGTTCTGAAATGTGCATTGTAAAAAAAATATCCAATTCAATTGTATTTATGGCTCAGTATTTTGCATATAGTGGCCACCGCATAAGAGGTAGATTTATGCTATCGCGGACTTTTATTTAGAACTATTCAAGGTAAACAATCTTACGGTACATTATCTGCATGTAACTCCAATGGTACAGGCAACGGTATATCATCTTTTAAAAGAAAATCTTTAGCGGAAATTTCAAAATTTCACACGAAGAAAATAAAGGTTTGTAGTTAAATTATTTGGAAGCACTGGAAATTAACAAACTTGAAAAATCAAAGATTTTACTGAATTACCAGTAAATTTGAATAGATCACCATTACTGAACTTGTTTTCTTAGAAATCGATGTATCTTAGTTTCCTGAGGATACACTACAAAAACACACTTTTGTCTATTTTCCAGGATATTTCTTTATTGTTGATTAGTTTCGGCTGAATCATAACATGATTAGAATATGAACATAACAAAACAAAGCTTTTAATATAATGTAGGTTTTGGGAATTGGATTATAGGTACAGGAGAGGACTATTATTTAGATCAAGTTGTTCGTTGAGGACAACAGAATTGGGATTTTTCTTTGACGTCTTATTTCCATAGACTCCAACAGATTCATTATTTTCCCTTTTTCGCATGTGAGAAGGATCTTTGAATTATCTCTATCGATGGCTCAACTAGATAAATATCTCATTACTTGAAATTCCTCAATAGTCTACACGATAAAATCAAATTCACCGTGGAGACAGAAGAGAACAATGAGATACATTTTTTAGATCAGACAATATCCAAAAAACAATGAGAAACTCGACTTTAACATTTTTCGAAAAAACACATTCACAGATTGCACAATACCTTTTGACTTTCTGAACCCGATATCACAGAAATTGTCTGCATTCATACGGCTTTCACAATACCCCTTCCTGATCAAAACCTGTGAAGTAAAATCGCAATCATTAAACAAACAGCAGTTAATAAAAAAATACCTACCACTCTAGTAAACAACATTATAATTGAATATCAACAAAAATCAATAACGAAAGAACTATATTCAATTTCCACAATACCAGAACACAAATATGTTAGTGTCAATTATTCAGTATTAAAAATTATCTCTCAAAATTCAATCTACAAACATCCTACACATCCAACGGAAATTTAGGAAACAGATTATTTAATGCCAAACCTAAATTAGACAAAGGAAAGAGATCTGGTATATATCGACTAGAATGTGGTGAATGCACCGCTATATATACAGGCCAAACTGGTAGAAATTTTGATACAAGGTACCATGAATATGTCATTTTGGATAAAAAAAATATCATTAATGTACGAACATCTTCAAAATTCGAAACATAAAATAGATAAAAATAATTTAAGGATCCTTCACACATGTGAAAAAGGGAAAATGATGAATCTGTTGGAATGTATGGAAATAAACAGGTCAAAGAAAATTCCAATTCTATTGTCCTCAACGAACAACTTGATCTAAATAATAGTCCTCTTCTGAACCTATAATCCAGTTCCCAAAACCTACAACATTATATCAAAAGCTCTGTTTTGTTATGTTCATGGATTTTACACGTATACAAAATGTAGGTACCAAATTATTTATGATAGGATAGGCAACTTAGGTATAAATTACTCAGATTTAAATATAATCAGTTGGTTTTGAAACTAATCAACAATAAAGAAATAAGGTGGAAAATAAACAAAAGTGTCTTTTGTAGTGTATCATCCTCAGTGAACATGAACTTCCATAAAATAAACAAGTCGTCAATCAAAAAAGTATCTTAGTTTTCGTAGACATTGTATTATTGATGTAGAATTGATACAATATGCTCTAGGTAATCATAATTTGAGGATATACTTCAGATAGGTATATAGAAGTTGAGTAAATACAGTTTGTGAAGGTGTAAGGTGTATTTTATGAAATGGCAATTTCATTGAAATCGAAAAGAATATGCGACGTACAGTTAATGCATCTAGCCGCATCAAATAGTTCGAGTGCGGTTTCATCTCAAGACAGGACATACTTTATCTATTGAAAATTTTTTCTCTCGCTAGAACAAAAATGTTGTCTCCCGACGCTCGTTTCGCTAACTACGTTAGCAGCATTAGGAGATGAGATTAGGTTATCTTATTCAAACACATGTGAAGTTCTAGAGAGGAGTTGCAAATACCAGAAATTATTAATAAAAGTTTCGAAGAGTTCTCGTCCTTGCTAATGTCTTTTATTCTGCGCAAAGCAGAGGCAGATGCTATAAATGCAATACGCATATATATAGACGGCTCAAAAAACAAAGAAAGCTTAGGATGTGGAGTGTCCTCCAAATCACTAAGCCTAAGGATTAAGTGGGGGATGGGAAAAAATACCAGTGTGGTTCGAACAGAACTGGTTGGTATCTCAATCGCCATAAAAGAAATAACCGGGAAAGGAATTTCTGGAAAAAACATAACAATCTGCACTGATTGCAGTCAAGCCCTGTTAGCCTTGAACAGACAACATGTTACCTCAGGGTTAGTACTAGAGTGCCACCAAGATTTAGCCAAAGCCTCGGCAGATAATAATATTACCCTGATGTGGAAAAAAGGGCACGATAGGAGTAAAGGTAATCCCATTGTCGACTCTTCAGCCAAGGAAGCGGCTGGACTGAGAATTTTAGGACCTAGTGGCACCTACGAGCTGATGACTTCGACAATTGCGGAACTAGCCAAACGTTACACCCATGCTCATTCCCTGAAGAGATAGGATGGAATCAAAGATCCAATCTTGCCAGGATCACTCTAGGCGACCCTGGGAAGCTGGCGCCGGAGAAATATCTGGCGATGACCAGAAAAAAATCTACGCTTAACTGTAGGATTTCTGACTGGCCACTGTCAACTAAGAAAACAACTCCATACTATGGGGCTAGTGGACACACCTTTATGCAGAATGTGTGAACAGGAAGATGAGACGGTCAGGCATGTCCTATGCGAGTGTCCGGAGTTATCGTCAATGAGAGAGTGTGAGTTCGGTGAGTCTTGGCCTACATCTGCCGATATAAAGGAGATGTCTCCTAGTGACCTGTCCGCCTTCCTGGAATGGACAGGATGGACGATGTCCTAGGAGAACAACTCTTCGGGAGGATGTACAGACAGACAGATCTTTTATTCTGGTGTATTTTTGGAAACATTTGAGATTTCTCAAGGAATTCTTATGCGCCCAAATTTGGGAAGATGAATTCAAGTCGAAAACATCAAAATCAGCTCATTTCTCTTGAACACTGATTCATATTTTCTCATATTTTCCAGCCCAAAAAAGTAGCAAAGAACAAAAGCAGAGAGCGCTGTTCTACCTATCTTAGATCTGACTGTTGTTGACAGATGAATGTCGTATTGTATTCAACTGTCCTCAAAGGATAAGCC
>WOGO01003109.1:0-14782 GCA_015342085.1 Leptinotarsa defecta | reverse complement strand
ATATAGTAAGATTTTTTTTTTTCAATATCCCTGTTTCAATAGTTGAACATTCAAGTTCTTGCTTTTACTATGATTTTATTCGCATTATTTCAGTACCTACAGCTTTTAGTTCTAAATATTTTTCGGAAGTAGATATACTTACATTATCTATACTTATAAATTTACCTTTTCATCACTGTTTATTTATACCGGTATTTTGTCGGAGGCTGAAATTTTGTATGTAGGTTCGTTTTATATGGTAGATGTGCAATAAGAAATTATTTTCGAATATTCCAACTGGAGCTCCGGCCGCGGAGGAAAAAGACGCGTCCATTAAACAAAATTATATTTTCATCATTGTTTCTCTATGATCTTAAATTTGGGTGAATTTATATTTAGTATCAGCATTCACCCGTGCGGTGCCGGGGTAGATCGCTAGTTTTATATATTTCACGTCAATTGATTTAGCTACAGCTGTTTATCTCAGGTTCATTCCGAATGAGACTTTCACAGTTATAAAAATCAACATTTTAATGAACCTGTTGGTTACTAATTACAATTTCAAAATGAATTATTATTAGCATACACAACAACGTATCATATATATTTGCAGAGTACTCAAAGTAAACAAATTAGAAGATTTGGATATAATAATTGAATGATATCGTATAGTATTTGACTTGAAAGTATTTTATTGTTTCTTAAAAAGTTTTCGAAACTATTCAACTACGAGGCAACTATTGAACTCTGATACACAGATACCCAGACCAATGATATCGTGTACATAGTATTAATACACTAAGAAACTCTAAACGCGTTTTTCTCGAAAACTTCTTTTGTATGTACCTTTTTTCGGCGAACACCACATTATAGTTTGAAATTTCAATTGGTTTTTCGCAATATGTTAATTATAACATGAAAAAATGTTTTGAAATGCGAATTCATAATTCATATCCATGAATGAAAAATATTTTGAAATAAATCTGAGAAAGCTACTCGAACATTGTTTTTATTTTTTAGATGAGTACATTTTTGTGAGATCTGTTTACCTCTAAATTTCATATTCAACGATTTTTATGCATGTAACTTTTGAAGAATTGAAAAAAAAAAACTTCAATAAGTCTCCCACATGTTTTGTTTGATGATAGAGAAGTATATAATAAAAGCTTCTTTGCCAAAAAACTAATCTCTCCTAAAAATATTCCCCTTTTCCATTCTCATTCTATTTTTCTTTCAGTTGATATCGTGTATAAATCATCTACATTGTCGAACAAATATATATCTCTTTCTCTAGATGTTTTCAAACTATTGTGATTCAGGTATATTTACTCCCTATATAGAGTTGAACGTACCCCCAATACTCTTCCAACTGATTTTAAAAAGGTGCAACCGCTAGAACCGAAGTAAAAAACTGAATGAAGTGAGTGACCGAAATCCTCACAGTATTACAGTGTTGCAATTTTAATCCTCACAAATTGAGGTTTTATTCTCAAATTGGCAGCATTTGTTGAAATTGAAAATATGCATATTCAAAAAAAAGTACGTTACAGAACATGCTTCCTCCTACTTCCACTTGTACGAGTCGAGTCGATAGTCGAGAGCCGACCACATTTACAACTAACAGCTGTTTCTGAATGAGTAGTGGGAGAAAGGCCACTGAAAGGCCGATTGAGAACAGGCGGCGAGCAAGAATTCAAAACAGTTCAGTCGCTACCTCGAAGAGAATCGTGCGTGACAGGCAATGCAACACTAATCATCGAGTTGAATATTTTCACGTTTTTTCGAAAAAGTCAGTGACCATCGCGAATCACAAAGATAAAATGGTGCGTAGTTTAGCCCAGTGGACGAAAACATTGAGTTTTCCAGCGAGGATATCGCCCAACAAAACTTCGAAAGAAAGTGTCAACATCCATCAAGTCAGCCCCGCGATCACCCCCACACTAAGCAACAACTCTTTGACGAAAAACAACGACTTCAACACCATCATGAACAACAATCACTCGTCGCAGACTGAAGTCAACCAAGTAAGTGACGCGAATAATATCCCCAAGCCATTTGGAATTCTCCATTCCCTTGTTTTTTGGACAGTTTTTAGTTGAAAACTTGACAAAAAACGATACAAAAATCGACAATAAACGTTTTTTAAGAGAGCCAGATTATCCTAGGAAAACAACTGAAGTGAGTTGCACAAATGCATGATGATCGTGCAAGAAAGAGATCGATGTACTCTCTACCAGCTGTCCTTCTTGAGCCTGCATTATAATGCAAACAGGATATTTGCAAGATTGAACAAGTTTCAATGCGTGTTTCAATGGCTGAGTCACTGATTGAGGTCGATCGATTATTGATTCAATGTTTAATTTATTTTCCACTAGAAGTTTATTCAAATATGTACTAGGTAACTTGTGAAAAAGAAAGATGAATTGGAAGTTTATGATCAGACAAGTGACACACGCAATAATTGTTACATTCACCTTTTAACTAGTCCCATTCCAAACAACCACTATTACTGAGGGTACTTTCATTAAATTATGAAAATTAAATAAAAATGAAAATTTTCCTGGAGAAAATTCAAATAGAAAAATAAAATATGTCCCAAAATCAAAGTCGAATTTGAAAAACTTCTAACTTTGAAAATCGGCATTCTGAACTTGTTTTAGCAAGAAAGTACAGTTAACAGAGAACCAGAAAATACCACAGTTATAAAAATATCTATTTTAATGGATACCCTTACTAAGGTTGACTAAGTAAGGTATCGCATAACAGAAATGACAAGGACAATATTATTTAATCTAAGTTGAATTGAATTTAAATTTTTTTTCTCTGTCTTAATCTTGATAGGTAAAAACCGGCGTAAAAACCTAGGACCCCTGCGTCCACTTTCAATTTTTAATTTTTTTTATCAAAAACTAACCTAACCTATAATATAACCTACGAACTTGACTAATCTTGCTAAACTAATGAACTTTTCTGATCGTTACGAACCAATAAACTGTAACAATTCAATATCTAATTATATGAACCTGTTGAGCATAGAGTGGCTCAATGATCAGAGCTAACTTTATGTAGCCTTACAAATCAGTATTGTTTGAGAACGATACTGCGTTTATCCTCTCAGGAAAAGACATCACTGACCAGTTAAATTCTTAAATTAAACCTTATAATCTATAAAATTTTAAAGAATCTTAGTAAAAAACAAAAATTTGCTTTTTTCTGTGTGTTTCAGTGATCAATTGTGTTAATTTTTTTTCATTTTATGTCAAATGAGAAACATAACCAGTTGTCATATTCTCAAAATAACCTACTTCTTTCTCGCTCTTCCACTCTTCCATCAGTTATGGTGTCGTTGTCTAGGGAAATTTCACAAGGGCTGCAAAAATGTTCAGGATTCAAAAGAAATCTATACGGGTCAATAATCTCCAGTCTAGATTGTAAATGACTTGCTACAAACATATTTAAGAGTTTTTTTATTGATTCGGCCGTTACTTGGTGAAGATCCATAGTAATTTCATGAACAACACCTTATGATTTGATCTCCACAAATATATTTCTCAAATAAAGTTTGTGTAGATTCAATCTTAAGATGTAGTTCATGAAAATATTTAAGAGTCTAACGTAATAAATAAACTTTGCTCTACTGCAGTTAACTCATTTAGGTACGTAATTCAGATTTACTCTACCGAGGGATGATCATTAATTGGCTCGTTTATGTATGAGCAATCCAGACATGTAGGCAATTCAGATGTGAGAAATCAAGAAGACACCAAGGAAACCTCGAAAGAAACTCAGTCTGGTATCTAAAACTGTAGTTGAAGTATCAGACGAGGAGTTTGCAACATGGTTTTCGAATAATGAAAGCTTATGACACACCAGTAGGTCATTACCAAATAAGTCAACAATTGTTTGTATACTGAAGTTATGATATATTTTGAGGCAGAACCCCCCCCCATGCCTCCTCCCGGGTTGTGTGCCCAGGTCGCAAGCTCCCTTCTTATGGAATCGCTTCCGCAGGTTTGGACCTGGCGACCCTTTCCTTCCACCCTCGTTTCTTAAGGAAACGGTCCTCAATCCAACTGCTAGGCACTTCAGCAAGATTGATATCTAACCTCTTTTTGGTTGGAAACCAGCCTTTAGGTGCTTTTATTTCCCTATCTGACTTCGTGTTTTTGTCGCGGTATTCCTAACTGAATTTTTGCATGGGGGCCCCCAAAAACTAACCGGCGGCTATTGTTGTTATAACGGGCGTTCCTCAGCGAGTCTGAGGATTCTGGAATCGCGGTCGATTTGTTCTGCGGTGAACTTGCTGAAAGAGAATCTGATTAGTTTTGAGGCAGAACTGTGCTCTGTTGAATCTTATATACCTCTGGATCTGCATTATCAGTATCATGAAGGTCATTTGACAGGACGATGCTTCTCAGTATTATGACCTGATTGCTTGTCAGTATTGTCCAAAGACCGGACTGCAGAAAGACCAGCATTGAATGATCTCCACGGATACCACATTTGTCGCCCCTTGATATTTTAGGGGGATAACCAAAAATAAAATCTACGTAATGCATTCACAGTTGTAGTTCCTGATTACAACACGAAACTTTTTTGCGAGAACAGTTCTGTTAATAACAGTGACGTAGTTAAAACGCCATCTTGTGAAGAAAAGGTGAATTATATGACCCATAATTTATATGATCATTATGACTTATATAATTTTACTTGAGTTTGGGTGTAAACTAATTGAAAAAAATTTAATAATACAAAAGTAATTTTACCAACACATTGAATGGACATGTAGTAAACCAATCACCAATTCCCACATTAGGAAATAGATTTAATAAATTCGACCATTCCATGAAAATTTCCAAAAACAAACAAAAATTCCAACTTCGGAGATAAGATGGATCTTAACTGATGCTAATTCCAGATCTACTCTGGGGTCAATTGCCTCTAACGATTCATATCGAAATTAACTATCAGTGTGCGACATCCATTTCCTGTCACAAGACAGACAGAATCTTACGAAACTCTTCAGTATTCATTCACGAAACCTCTCAGAACTGTAAAAATAGGTTTGTTTGTATTAGCGTTGCTCGAAGGGGAAAGCCATTGATATGATTTTGCGGCAATGACATTAGTCATGATCATCGGTTTCCTGGTTATTAAAAACGGTTTATACCTTTGTCATACACATTTTCATTTGAAATTTATTCATGTCTTTCTGCTTTTTGAGGTTAACTAGCGCGTTCACTTTATTTGGTTTATCAGTTTCAATCTGGCTTATCTATATATTGTTTTTTCACGCATATCTGCAGACAGTATTACTGTCCAAAAGTTCAATATATAGTCTTATTATGAAACGAATATTGAATTATAAATAAATTGAAGCATATTGGCATTTCAATGGATCAGAGAAACCAATTTTCCAAGAATCTCACTGATACTTGTTATTGCATTCACGTTCCTTATAGCAAAAGGGAGGAGTTTTGAAACAAACAAGTTCTCCAAAACAATTTACATGAGATATACAGGGCGATCCTCATAGATGTATTTATGGCTAACGTGATACTTTATGCCGAATTGTCGAATAAGTATTAAATCTATTTAATTTTTCTACTTTTCAAGATAAATTTTAGTGAATATTCCATTTTGAAAGAATGACTAACATTGCTAATATTTATGTTTGTTATAACTGAAATATGATTTTGTATTATAAAATAATGATTATACAGACGAATTGATACTAAATTGTGCACTGAAATACTAGCCGCGAAAATTTCTGAACTCAAAAAATTACTTTTAATTTGAGAGGTCTTGCATGGTACAGACAAAATTATATATTTGAAGCTTTTGAACAATTGAAAACGGCATAAACTTGTCAAGTAGCATAAGAGCATACCTTCGATATCGTCAATCGATAATTGATTGAGGAATCATTTTCCCTATCTATTCTGTAAAAAATCTATAAAAGTCACATATTATAGAGTTTGCGTAAATTTGTTGAATTGTTTTTGGAAAATTGGTATTATCTCATAATTTAATTTCAATAATTCACCGTTCATTGCAAAAAATCTTTTACTAATATTAAAATATGACGAGATTATTCATTAAGTGAAAAAGCTTCAAAAAGCTTCACCTTTGAGAATATGGTATAATAAGTTAATTTCATTTGTTTCATCAAGAGGTGTTCTTGTGAAATATAATATTTTCTCCAGTAAATCATGTTAGTTTTATTTGAATCATATCTTAAAGGTTAACTGGGTTCAATTTAGCAAATTAGGGGTCATGTGTTTTAAGAATTTGGTCAACTTCCGATTTAGACGAGGATTTAGATAATTACATTGATTATTATATCTCAAATTTAGATTTTTCTAATTCCAGTTAAGTTCAGTTGAAATTGAGGTGAATAATAGTTTGTGAAGTGGAAGTTTATACATATAATACCTACATAACAGGCTAGGACTTATTATAGATGTTGAACACAATCCTAAATCAGTTTTGAATTATTTTTCATTTTTTAGTATGTGTTACTATTAAAGCGTGATTTTTTAGTTTTTCAAACTATTATTTATGTTCCACTTTTTAGCTTGGCTAACTTTTAGCCCTCTTGTTTCAGTATAAAATATATACGAATGCACAGACAGTGTGATTGTCTCACTTGCTCTCGCACAGGACTGTGTGAGGAAATTATTTAATCCTGACGATCCTATACAGGATAATAAGATAAACTTATGAAATTATTGATTGTCACCGATTTTTGATGAGTGTACAACGTTTAAAATACATCTGTCTGTTAGTCAAAATCGAGTCCAAAGGGGTCGGTTACAAACAAACATACAAGTGAAGCTAATATAAGCGTGGCAAAAAAGGAATTTGCTTACCAAACACATAAAGCAAACCTCGAAATAAACTGCAGTTCGAAAATATTCATCGTGAAATTCACTACAACTATATAATAGGATTTGTATAAAGGCTATTTGCCGGGTTTTCTGGCCGTGGTCTGCAAGTTTTCATGGTTGACATTTCGTCTACTGCTGCGGTAGACATTTTCAAAGGCAATGTGGTAACGGTCACAATACTCTTGTTCCTGTTGTATCCAATGCATTAACCGTCAATGCGTTGGTTCTTGTTGATGAAAATCCATTATAACGAATTCAAAAACTTGACAATATACAAAACCGCGACGGGTGTTTCGCCATACAATAGCATCTTCAGGCGTGTCGCAGTTTTGTAAACTGTTAAGTGGAAATCTCACATTGAAGTGTTTTTTAAATACGTTATCGATATTGAAATTAATAATGATTTTTGTTTTTATTTTATTTTCATCGTTGTTTTATTAATAAATGATTTATTCATATAAAAAAAAATTGAAAATTTCAGGTGTTTGGGTGTACTCAGTGTTATATTGCTAACAATTCTTACTTTTTTTTATTAATCTAATAATGATACGAAACAAGTGGTCATCATCATGATTGAGTTTGAGGAAAAAATAAATTTCGTGTATCGATTATATTTTACTGGAGTGGAAGAGCCGAAGCTGTTCCACTCCAAAACGATAGTTTTATTTTGTCTATTTTCCTGTTTTTCATTTTCATCAATGATTTTTTTGACATTGTAACTCCTCATTCGAAGATGTCTAGTTTTATATCAATTGGACACAAGTTTTGAAAACACAATTTGGAATATTTCTCGTATTTTTCTTCAAAGGCTGATACAGATTTTCCAATGGAACAATTGTTGACAGGCAAATTGTTCATATTCAAGAAGGTATTTATTAGGATATGTAGGGAATTTGTTTTTAATGTATTCCAATAACTTTTATGTACATGATATGTACATATTATGGTCCAATTGTGTCATGAAATTCGTTGAATTCCAACCACATATCTTTGACTTATCATATTATATTAGGGAATGCTCAAACTCTTTTAAATCCTCAAATATTTACCTCAGAAGATAACGTATCTCATTTTACGATATTTACATTCCCTTATTGTACGACGTCATTTGCTTATCATTGGTACTTCAGCGATTTATTTTCTTCCTATTACTGCGAAATAAGTTATTTTTAGAGAATTTTATTTTTGAAACAAAAAAAATTGCATTTGGAAATTATCATTTATTTAGATCGCCAGTTTTTTACTCAAACAACAACAGAATCTAACTTAGATACAATCAATCATCGCCAACAATATCAGAAAAAAAAATAGTAGGCGTATAGGTATTGCTTTGAAAGTTAGCAGAGATAGATAAATGACACACCTGTTTTCTATACTGGTATTGAATTATAGAGGTCATGAACCTCCTCACACTGTGTGATTGTTTCGCATATTTCTGCAAAATTACTTGGTAAAAATATACGTACGTTAACAAAAAGTATTGGTGAGATTCGTAAGGATTCAATCCACTGATGGTATGGTATTTTCTAACTTTGATAGGAGCTACCTTCTTAAAATTCTACATAAAATATGAAACATGACAAAACATCCAAAACTAGTCGAGTAGTACTATTTCATTTATTCTGGTTTTGTACAATAATTGCTATACGTCAATTGAAGAAATTCAAGAACCACAAAAACTAAGTAATTTAGAAATTGTTCCTTATTAACATTCCCTGAACTCAAAACATTTTTTACTACATAAGTTCACAAATCTCATTCACAAAAAAGGAGACTCATGATGGATTTGACCGATACTTGATGAAAAACACGTGTTTTGCTACACAATAGCTTCCTCAGACGCATTCATACTGTAGTATGAACACGCCTGAGGAAGCTATTGTTATGCGAAACAAGTGTTGCGGTTAAAATTGTTCCGTGAAAATATCACAATAAAAAGTATGAAGACGCCTGAGGAAGCTATTGTGTGAAACAAGTGTTGCGGTTGAAGCTGTTCAGTGAAAATATGGCAATAAAAGTATGAACACGCCTGAGGAAGCTATTGCTATTCGAAACAAGTGTTGCAGTTGAAGCTGTTCACTGAAAAAATCACAATAAAAAGTATGAAGACGCCTGAAGAAGCTATTGTGCGAAACACGTGTTGCGGTTAAAGCTGTTCAGTGAAAATATCCTGATAAAAATTATGGACACGCCTGATGAAGGTATTTTATAGCGAAACAAGTATTCCAGTAGAAGCTGTTCAGTGAAGATTACGCAATAAAAAGTATAAGCGCCTGAGGAAGCTTTTGTTATGCGAACCAAGTGTTGCTCTTAAAGCTGTTCAGTGAAAATATCACGATGAAAAGTATGAACACGCCTGAGAAAGCTATTTTATAGCAAAATACGTGTTGCTTTTAAAGCTGTACAGTGAAAATATCACAATAAAAAGTATGAACACGCCTGAGGAAGCTATTGTATAGCAGACGTGTTACGGTTAAAGCTGTTCAATGAAAATATTACAATAAAAAGTATGAACACGCCCGAGGAAGCTATTGGTATGCGAAACAACTGTTGCAGTTGAAGCTGTTCAGTGAAAAAAACGCAATAAAGAGTATGAGCACGCGTGCTCATGAAATATTAATACAAGCTGAAAATTAAAAAATATAAAAAATGAAAAATTAAAATTAAAAAGATTCCAAACCAAGTTACGTTAAGACGTTTCGATTGTTAGTATTCATAATCGTCTTCGGGTGATAACTATTTTTTTCATAACTCAGATATGTACAAAATTACTAGAAACGCCTTTTTGCTAATTTGAATAGCTTTGTCTTTAAATTACGTCAGATAACAGAGAATATTGAACTAGAAGCTATTAGGTACTCATTTATTTGAACTGATAAAAAACTATTAAACTAATTTTGCCCGTAATTTGTATTTGTAGATAACTCCACACCTATTTTTTGAGTAATGCTTCTTTAGTTGTCAGTATATTTCTGTCTCAATCAAAAAATACAATAAGCTCGGATTATTGTTAACAAATCTGGTAATTTTCATCTAAACCATCAGAAAGTCCATACAGTTATTTTCTAAAGCCATTCACAGAGGAATGTAGTGAACATTTCTTAACAACCTCTTCCTTGATTAGACTAACAGTAATTAATCTCTCAATTAAAAACAGCAAAGGCGCCTCTGAACTCACTTGAGCCGGCGAACCTAGTCTGGTTGACTGCAAAATGTACCGATATCTGCACGAAGAAATAATAAACATCTATGAATCGCAATCATTGAGCTCATTTTCACGTGATATTTCATACACGTCAGATTTTTCGTCTTCCATAACTTCGTAAAACAAGCCAGTCGAACTTTAGAAAACAATCCATGCAGCATAAACAAACGGAATGTTCGAGTTTGATTGAACGTTTCCCATACGTGATCAAGAAACAAATAATGGTTCGTTCATAGGAAGGATGTGTCTGGGTATTGCGTAATTTGTGCGTGGAAGCGAATGGATAACTACTTCACAGTATACGATGCCTTTGAATTTGTTAACAGACTTTGATTTTTCCTTCGATACAAAACAGGTAATACTTTAATTTTTGCTCGATATTCTTTACCTAACTCAAAAGTTTTACTTTAAAAAGATAATTATCTCTAGTGACAATAAATTATATTCACCTACTACTAAATATTCCAGTAATTATCGTTATTATTAATTATACGTATTATGATTCAATATAGTTTTTGTATTCATGTCATAATTTTACTGAAAGCTTGGATAATTTCACAACTTGCCAAAGTATGTACCTATTTATTTTTCAGCAATTTGCGTGACGAACTTTCTGTTGAAACTATAAATTAAGATACATTATCAAATCGAAATTAGCGATGAAGATATCCACTAGGAAGATATAATTTATTTTTATAAGAATTAATTCTTTGTTCTGAGCAAAATTTATTCAGAATGAAGTCACTTTGATTATCATCTTCCGTTCATCAAACCTCTTTATTTGATACCCATATAACAGGGGTTAATTGTTCGGAAATAGTCGCCATTTTGTGTGTCGACCATATTGAATTCAAAATGACCGTAGTTAAATAGTCGTGCACGTGCAAACGTGTGGAAAATTTCTTCTCAATGCGTTGAAGTTGACAGGTTCCAAATTAAGTTTCAAGATTTGTCCTACTCATAGCAGTCCACAAGTGGGATCGAACAAAAACTGAAAAAAAAAATAACTGTTGAATAATAATATAATAAATAATGAATCTAATCATACTTTTTCCGACAATATGTGTATTTGATTATCGATATTAATCACAAGTTTTCGTATGCCTATCATAAATGATACTAAATTATATACCCACGTTCTAAAAACGCGGATTTAAATGTATATATACTTTTTTCTGTTTTACAGCTTTATACATGTTTTTGACTCCCACACAGATTCTAATAGGCAAAAGCGAGTTAAATATTGGTTTTTCCGTCAACAATTTTCTTAATACTAACGATAAAATCTAAAATCATTGATTTAATTCTTATGTTTTAACATATGATTCCTAGCAGTAAGTAAAAATTAACGTTTGAGTACATACTATATGCAATTATGATTCAGGTTACTCCTTCATCAGTTATCTATTGTATTCGCAAATCGTTTTTCATTTTAAACCTTATACGTAGCTGTTGAGAATTCACAAACCCAACTTTTCAGAGGACAATATGTACTATTAGGAATTTGTATAGGATTATAAAATTGTATGGGAACAATTGAAATGAACTCTGAATTGTGATTCATATTCTTAATTTACCAGAAGCAA
Organism: Leptinotarsa defecta; assembly: GCA_015342085.1. Taxonomy (NCBI): domain Eukaryota; kingdom Metazoa; phylum Arthropoda; class Insecta; order Coleoptera; family Chrysomelidae; genus Leptinotarsa; species Leptinotarsa defecta. The sequence goes on along the minus strand of WOGO01003109.1, from coordinate 3,122 downwards.
GTACCTCTATTGAATGAAAATATTCTAAAATATTAAATAAAAGATGCAAACATTTTTAAAATTAAGATACCAAAGAGGGTTTCGTTGGTTTGAAAATTTCCTTGAATGCAATTTCAAGTGAATGAAGAAAACAACACAAAAAGTCAGTAAGTTTCTTTAAGTTATTTGAGGCAACGTGTTTGGACTTTATTCATATCTAATATAATGATGAAGCGAATCGTTAAGATTCAGATTAATTATTCAATGCGAAATAATTGTAAATATTACCATATATACCCATTTCAAAATAATTTTACATGCTTTTTTCCAACAAAGTTCACCAGTCAATATTGTCGGTGCGTAAAATTTTGGAATTAATGAATCTTATTTTTGGAGATGAAAACGATTTGAATATCCCCAAGAGAACTTGAAATTTGTTGCCCCCTCTTAACCATCACATATTATTACTGCGGAACTGTATTTGCTTCTTGCTAGCTTCAGATGCAATCTTAACGACAAAATTATATAAAGTTCGACTTTTGATCAAAATGACTTTCAGTATTCATGTCATTTCAATATTCATAGATTGCCTGAAGTAATCTACGTCGATCTAGGATCTGGGTGTAAGAATTTCTCATATATAAAAAGAGAATTGAAGTAAGTAGAGCAGCAACATTCCATATTTCTGTCCAAACCGCAAGTGCACGAAATAGTATCTCATTCATAATGAATACATTTTTTACTTATTTGATTGGCAATGTCTTTTATCTGAACATCAATTTGAAATCATATTGTATTAACATACTAGTTTTTTCAAGGTAATAACGGATCAATAATATAAATATTTTTCATATTCATCTTCATTGTTACCGAAACTCATTATTGAATATTAATTACGATTAAATTTTTGTTTGGTTGGAAGTTAACATTTATGAGTAACTTACGATAACGCAATCAAGAAGAATCAGCAGTTGACAATTATTTTATTGAATATCCAGAAACCATGTCTACATAAATAAAGATCAATATCGTCAAAAATTTGAACTCAACGTATTTTTTTTTCTCATCAGACTATGACAAAAACATCAGGTTAGTTCAAACTCATTCAGGTTATGTAAATATTTCTATACAAAATTCTATAGACCTGTTCAACTTTTCAGTTTGTAATTTCGAATTGTTCAAAACGCCATTCAAAATTAGTAGAACACTCATAGAACGATATAACTTCTGCAACACTATGTTTAGCATCCAATTGGGTGACTATCTTGTATCTCATTCATTCACTTATTTAAGATGAGTCGATAAATATAATTATTTTAATTCTCACGTTTGAACAGCTTCCAAATATGTTTCTTGTGAAAATTAATTTATTTCCTACTTTTCATTAAATTGAAAATACGGTAAAAATAATATTGAATGAATGAATTGATGGATGAATCGACAAATTGCAACCAAAATGAAATGGGTTCAAACACTTGGAGACCTTGACACAGATTATTAATTTGATACACCAATACTTATATCAATATCTAGCGAAGGTCAGTAACCTAATCGTTTACCTTCATATGGTTTAAGTAAGTAAGTCAAAAAACTGTAACTGTCCAACTTTTATCTACCATTGTATTAAATTCAACGTCAACTTTAATTACATCGACTAAAACGATGAAACGGTTATACTTATTGTTTTAGAATTGTTTCATAATGACATATATTATTTTATTGAAATCTGATTATGATGCAACCTAGAGTGAAAATTACTAATAGTCCAGTAATTAACATAAAAAAATTGATTCGATTGTCAGATAAGTATTTATTAGAAAGGGGCGAGCTTTCTGAACAATAATTTATATCAATAATAACAAAGTATAAAACGATAAAATGTATGCCATACAAATGGTTCTTAATTTTCATCTTAACAATATTCATGTCTTTTAGGAAGTAAAAATGATGTATTTTCAAATAGACCCACCTCACATATTTTGTAAGAACTGAATTTGAACCCCAAGTTCGATAGGCCCGTATATCCTTAATATTTCTAATAATATAAATAAATGTGTAAAATTCGATATATAGTAAAAATCATATTAACTTGGGAGACAAAATTCGAAAAATTATTTTCTACTTTTCATAGAATTTGAAAAGGTTATTAAGCTTCCTATGTTAATTTTTTATCATAATCGCAAAATAGACATTACTGGGCTTCCACCTGAACATCTATTAGATAGAAACCGACATTAGAACCACCTTCCAATAATGCCAACTTAGTTGACGAAACATTTCTATTACAAGGGCTGCTCATAAGGGTAGTGAAACGTTTATTAACGAAATGAATGAACCTGTTGCAAACCAAACTAAATTTCAAATCTCAGGTGAAGTCCTCACATTCTGGGGTCGCCATTGAGAATAACTTCGTACGCATTGAGAAATTAAATGAGCATAATATGATATCATTCTGTGAATTGAATTACATCGGGCACCGTTTCGCATGACCTCGATTTCTGTGGCTCATCTGACACATGTTTTCTCCATCAATTGACTTTCAAATAGACCACAGACATAGTTTATAGGCGAGATTTAGTATATCATCGCTAAGAATGAGCATTTGTGGGTAGTAATTTAAATTAACGACACGAATGATTAGACTGCAGCAAGCAGACCATCTTGGTTCATACAAAACAAAATACATGAACTTACTAGGAATTTTATAAGGTTTCACTCGCACTCTTGTATATTGCTATTATGAATAAAGCCACCATTCGAAAATAACGTCAACTAAGAACTATACCTACTTATTTATATAAGGAGTTCCAAAAATTATGTACAAATATAATTTTTTTATTACTGTTTTTTCTACAAATGAATTGGAACTACATTTCAGCTGGAAAAAACAAAACAGGAAATCACTTTTAATCGATGAAATTATTTGCTGTAGATTTTGCCTAAGGCAGATAAGAGGGTTCCAACTTGTGAATAGATATTTATTATCTGAATGAAACTTGGTTTAACTAAAATTATACCTAATAACGATGAGATTGGAACCTTTGGTGTGAAAGTTGAATAAATTTTTTCGAGATCAATTGCCCTAACACCAAACTGATATTTTTGCACTCGACGCGCGTTTCGCCAACAAAGTTAGCATCCTC
>WOGO01003108.1:0-14784 GCA_015342085.1 Leptinotarsa defecta | reverse complement strand
AAAAATCAAAGTTGCTACTGCTTTCTAATAGAAGCGGCAACACCGCATTGTCGAAAATATTTTAGTTGGCTAGAGAATGTCCGAATATGCTCTCCATTAAATTTTCAAAGTGATCCGTTGTCTGGTTCACCAGAAACGTCTAATGTGCCATCCACCGTGAATCAGCCTGTATATGCTGTTTCAGCCTATTGGGCATTGTCAGTACCGGGCAGGCGGTCTTCGATTGTGATGGGAAAAACCAAGAAAAGTACTTGATAGAAATAACTGCGTAAACGCAAGCGGGACATAAGTGGAACCACCTATTGTCTCGCTTGCGTTTGCGTAGTTATTTCTATTTGTTTGTGTCTGAAATTTACTTCTCTGCATGATCTACATATCTTTGTTAAAAGTTGAATTTTGAGATTGATCTCTTCCTTTCTTTGTAAGATTTCCATATTTTTTGTATCAAGATGGAGAAGTAGAAGGCCAAATATTTTTTTTAGTACTGTGGAGTTTGTCCAAGTTTATTTCGAAAAGTTTTGAATAATATGAAAATTTTAAGTTGAAAATTCGTCAAATTGATGAAATTTGCTTATGAATAAAATGATTTATCGAAGGAACAAACGAAATACTTTCTTTTCCTATTCAAAATTCATGATCAATTTCAAAAACGATTTCAATTGAAATGTGACACACTTCAGAAAACTACATATTTTTCGTCGTTCTTCATCGAAGATTTCATAAATGAGGCTACTTTTCGAAACGCCAACGATTATAAAGAAGGTTCAATGAGTACATTTCATTTTTCCATTCAATAATATTCACTTTTCAGCAAAATTCCAGAATACGACAAATAAGTCACGAGAAACTTTCATAGAGCTCGAGTAGTTTCTCTATTGATCAAGATCTATTCGTTTTTCAGATAGTAGAAGGTGAAAACTCCAAAAAAACATCAAATACAGATTTGATCTTCAACAACCCAGAATGAATATATAGAATATATTTGAGTAATGAAGTGTTTCTATCGACGGTTTGAAATATAAATATTCAGCAAGACCTGGGCTGGGTCACCATCCAATTGAACATTTTGTATTCATAACTGCGGAGCTGCAGTATAGTTTGAAGTTGCAAAAACTAATTTTGGAACATCAAAATACAATTTTGAAGCATAATCGTGCCTGAAGAGGTGATTTATATGGACAAACGTCCAAGATGAAACTGAACCAGTTCGACTTGTAGTACATACCAGACTCAAAAACAGTGGAAACTTTTGTTCTGAAAATCCAAAATAGCTGTGGCCTCTCGAGAGAAACTTATCACTCAACTGGCTTCCAAACAAACGATAAGGGCCAAAACCATAGCATCTGATTTCACTGAAACAATAACAACATCAACCTCATCTTTCAAATTGCTATGTGAAGTCCAAGTGAGCAACTCATACTCATACACTTGACCATACGAGTCATCAACTGAAACTGAGAAAACGGAAATGTTTCGAAACTACGTAGCAACTGTTTTCTGAAACTCATTGAATAACTAGCTATTGATTGGAACGAGTATTCATCTCTATTTCAATACCTTCCACCATTCGCTGATATATTAATGTTTTCAGATTCAATTGCTATCAACATATTTTCTGCATAGGTGCATGGGTGCAAATGAACCTTTGGATATCATTAATCGTTGTTCAACCTCAACTATATCAAAGCGACTCAATTTTTATTGATGTATTCACGGGGAACACAATCATTATGTATTATTTTCAATCAGTTCCGTTCTTTGGAATTCAAGATCACCTACTTTCTGTGGATATGGAGAGTAAATCCACATTAAGCACTAGGTTGAAAGTAGGTCGTTCACCAGAAAAGCTAACCCCTATTTTCTTGTTTTTTCCATGATGAAATACTGTTATGAAATTTTGAAAATCATCGAATGATTCATTTCAACGGATTGTTGGTTTGGAATCATTTGGTTGTAAGACGTTTGTTTATGATTTTTTTCACTCGTAGACTCAATTATTTTCAGCCACTGGTATATCAATTTGGTCATGGTGGACTTTTTCCAGACTTAAAACTACTGAGGGCTTTTTGTACTGGAAATTCCTTCTTGATGATTTTATGTGAAACTACAAAAGTCCCATTCTTTGGAGATAATTATCCACAGCTGGATCCGGTAAGTGGAAATGAATGTGCAACAATTCCATTCTGTATAAAATTCGTTGATTTTGTATTATTTCATGAATCATAGGTTGTTCAAAAATATTCATCAGTACTACGTGATATCACCGAAATGATATTGTGATGTTATGAACTTCAAGAAGTTATGATTCTTCTCTACATATTAATATTACGAATTTCATTCCTGATTTCAAAAAACTTAGTTGAAGTATCGACTAACGTTTTTTTGAATATACCAAACACCAATTTCTGAATCAATTTCATATATTCATCATTAACGGATACAACCTTCGCTATATTCAATCATATTTTATATTTGAATTATATTGAGTGAAGGTATATTTAGTATTTATCACTCAGTGCAACTCTCTCATTGAACATTTTTTTACAAGATACTGACCTGCCTGATGAATTTCGAAAGTTGAATATTGATTTATTTCCCAAATTTTTCGTGCTCTTTCACTTTCACCTAAAATGAGAAAATAAAAATACAGAATGCTTTACTTGAAGAAAAGTTTGTTGATGTTTTGTGACAAAAATTTGTATTAGACAGTTTTCTATTAGGTTTATTCTTTCATAAATTATACCTCACGATTTGATTTCCACAAACTTCATTTGAAAAGTATATAACATGTTTCGCTAACAAATCGTGAGGTGTAGTTTATGAAATTACTATGGATCTTTATCAAGTAACGGCTGAATCAATCGGAAAAAAAAATATTAGTTTTATATTTTGATTAACTAAGTTAGCTTCTTCTAGACCCCAAATTCTTCTAATTTTATTTGTTCTTTCATGGATTTCGAATCATATCAGACAAAGGAAGTCCGAACTGGTAAAATTCACCAATGAACATTGTCAGCCACTTTCAAACAAACGTTCTTCAAAATAACTTTGAGCACAATTTTGAAATGACATATCAACTTCCAGTTGATATGTCAGAAAGAATACTTCGACCGCGCTACTGAAGAAGACTGTCGTAACTGCAGTGGGAACGTTTGGAGATTGTAACTAAAAAAGATAACTGTAAAACCCGGAAATCAACAAAAACGATGTAAATAATGAAATATCTGATGAATTACTTGTCGTCATGTTGTCAACGGAAACAAATTCAAGTAACACATGTTAGATTTTCACTGGATAATTTACAAAACACAACGCGTTTTTTGCTTTACAATAACCTCCTCAATCATTTGCATAGTGAGTGCATTCTGCCTTATTCGTGCTTTATAAATAAAAATGTGTTTCATGTGACCTTCTACCTATGTAATAAATGATACCTATACCTGAGTTTAGGCAAGAACCAATTATTAAAATTTCGAACATCAAAAAGAACTATTCACCAATTTTCACATTCAACAGATTCAATAAATCATCAGAATTCTCAAATCTATTGATTTATAAACACTTCGAATATTTGAGTTTTGACCCTGCCTCTTCCAAATGTAATAAATCATAGTTGTGATTGAACTCGTGCTTATCTTTCGAAAGATGTTTTGCAAATGTGAATTGGTCTACACATACATTTTTCTACATTTCATTCTTTGGAAAAAATTTTTCCCCGTTGTCCGTAATAAAGTTTTTGGAGAAAACCACAAATCAACTAATATGGTCCTGATCTATCTGACACTGAAGTTTTGTATTTATTGGTATCAATGAACTTTTTTAATTATTATTTTTTTGGTAAGCCATATCCTAATACATCTCTTTCAGAAATTGAGCGATATTATTGGTGGATTCACCAAGATATGCAAAGTCTAATAGCTCTTATTATTGTTCATTAAAGAGGGATAGACCAGGCAAAAATGGCTTGTTTTTGCATTTCTTGTAAAGAATGGAGTATTTACCTTGTAACCGTTGTTAAGAGCAATCTGTTCAATGGAATTCAGTTCTTTTTGAAAATCACTTCCTAGCAGTGGAGTATTCAATAGACTGTGAATCATCTTATTCAAAGCTGCTACTTTATGCTGATAGAGATGTGTCAAAAAATTATGTTTGACAATGACCGTCGGTATGAGATGATATGTGGAAAATTGCAATTCATTTGATGGGTGCCTGAAATCAACAAATTCTATAGATTTGCCCAATTGACTAACTTCACAAATAAAACAAACTGAGATATCATACACGTATCCTTACCAGCATAAGACACTGTTATTAAACTGATTATCATGAATTTAATTTTCACGGTTGTCCATAAAAATAGCTTGAAAAGGACTCAACGGGTTTCCCATTATAAGTCCTTCGTTGCATATTGAATTAGAAATAGTTTTGAGACATACAAATAGTTAGTATGAGTTTGGAATATCCTATTGAATATAATATGAAAGAAATAACTTTTGTCTAATTTCTAGTAAGTTTTTCATTTTTTACGACCGTTTTAGGTTTATTTATTTACTTGAAAATGGTTTCACAAAACGAAACCGGTCCGAGCGTAATATTATTTACTTGAAAATGGTTTCACAAAACGAAACCGGTCCGAGCGTAATAAATAAAAGAACTATATTGTTTCAATTAGCAGAATACCAGAAAATGAGTTTTGAATATCAAACGTTATAATTTTTGCGTTATCAGGAAGGTTCAGATTTGAATATATTTGCTGTCACATGGTCGTTTGAATTTTAAGTTTCACTCAGAGCCAGCTCTGTTTCGGAACCTGAACATTCCATGCTTGAAGAATTATTATTTGATTTATCATTTAGGTATCTTTTCAATAATCGAGAGTCATCTTGTGTGAACTGAGTGTCAAAAAAGTTATGATTAGAATAAATTTCCAAACTTTGGGTCTATTTTCATATATTGGAACGTATGAATTGAATTAATCGTTATTGCTCATTTTTCTGCCTCAGAATTTTTCATGATTGAGTATATAATAATGATAATAAAAATCGTCTTCATTCATCAGCATAATAAAAATAAAATACAAAATTCTAGGAAAATATTCAAGTGTTCAAAAGGTGAAGTATCTGCCTAGGCTGCTTTTCAACCCAACTTTGCAGAAAATATTAATAAATCAGAGAAAACTATGCAAGTGATATTTCTTAATAAGCGTATATAGAATCAAAAATTTTCAAAAATATTTAATCTACTCATTTTAGAACAAGTCATACTAGTGTAATAATTATAAAGTATAAAAGTTTGAAGATTAAAATGGATTGGTGCCTACATTTCTCAAAGATAATTTTCACCTTATTTGTAACCATAGCCTAAATAATTATCATACATAGATCCGTCTTGAAAGCGAATCTACAGTGACTGAAGTGAGATTTTCAATTATTTATTGAAATTATATGAAGAGAAGTTACAAAACTCTTTGGGAAGAGTGTTATAAAATGTGGGTGCTGAATATGAAAAGGAATATCTGTACCGTGTACTTGAGTGTTTGGGAATGACTAGCATTTTATATTTTCTTGTGTTCCCCATACTGAGGTTTTCAAACATGATAAGTTTATTGAGGAGATACGTAGGTTTGCCAGAAGTTGAAACGTTAAATGGAGTTTTCAGAGGTTATCTAATTCAGGCCATTCTGTTTCCTTAAATTTTATACTGATATGATCAGATTTCCGTATTACATGAGAAAAACGTAAGCAGGAATTGAGAATTATTTGTAATCTATAAATGAAACTGCCAACTGTTTCTCGAACGTTTTCGGTCCAGAGTTTGACATTTCAAATGATGAAATCTATATAGTGATTCAGATGGGCATTTAAGATATTCCTCTCAATTTATTGTAATTCATTTCTGCTCTATTCATCTCTTCTTTACATGATTGATTCTGTCTGTAAACTGTTCAGTGAATATCTCACAATAAAGTATTACTTGAATTAGTTTAGATTTATCATCAAGTATCGGTCAATTCCATCATCTAAACGAAAAAAAATATAAAAAAAAAAATTCATGATGAAAATCACTTCAAAAAAGATTTTACTTCTTGTATTCTGCGAAAATATTTCGTTGAATCATTTGACATCATAACCACTCAATTTTGAATTTTTAAAATGATATTAGGTAGTGTTCTTCCACAAAGTTTCAGAATGTTCAACAATTTTTCATCTCCACATCTCATTCTTGATGAAACCATGACGTTGTCATTGGTTACCACTGACTCAGGGTCATTCACTCTCATCGACCCTGAATCATTGGTCTTCCCAGAGCTAGTTCTTGTTGGCGATATCTCTTTCGGGTTTTGATATTTGGCACTAGTTCACTCTACTTTCTAGCTATCTGCCGTATTTTACTGGACTTGTCAAGTTTAAATTTTCTGAAAATTTTCATAAAATTATCTGCATATTTTACAGAACACCATATCCTACAAGTCATGGGAATCTATCACACCATTGTCAATGAAAGCGAAGGTGTCTTTTTTAATCTATGTGGAATTGAAATTGGTGTCTGGATGCCAAAATGCGTGTGAAAGTTGATTTTTCAAATAATCTAATACGAATAAATCATATTAGTTACACCATTCATAACTCTAGATACAATAACTGATGAAATATTTGAATAAACAATAAAACTGAAGAATAAAAAATTTAAAAAATGTCAACGTTCAGTTTCTTAGGTTATGATAATTGTCAAGATGTGAACACATTTATGATTGTATGAACAGAACTATTGCAATATCATGAAAGAAGCACAATATCATTTATAATGCCGTGTGCGAAATTATCGAATCTTCCACAAAGTAGCCGTAATACACATAGACTATGGAATATTTCTAATCAATCCAATCCTTTTATAATGAGTGAATGAGTGAAAATAGTGAAGAGTAACATGTAAGTAATATGTATATGTGAGTCACTTTCTCCACTCTAATTTGTATCAATCTACTGTTTTAAGACACAAAATCTACTGCTTAGCATGAAAATGATCTAGCAACACTGAGAGTATTAGTAGGGTCCGATTTTCTTCTTCACAAAAACAATGAAAAAATTATATAACCTAGCTTATAATTTAACTCATTCATCAATTATAAAGTAGTACCAAGTTTAACTGGTCAGTTAGTCTTCTGAAATATTTAGACGAATATACAAATCTAGTTTATTTGAGTCACCCAATCAAATTAGAACAGTGGATCGATCTATTTCATTTTTGATTCAAATAAGAGGCACGTTCATAAAATAAAGTTACTTTTTCATCATTGTTGACCTCGCATTATAGAGAGTATATGCGAAAAACGGAAAAAATTCAAAAATAATGTCGCAGATTCTATGGTTCTACAATTTTATAATAAATGTTAACATCATTGGAGCTACAGAAACCGAAATAATTGCGAAACACTGATTTTTGTGAATTTTGAATTCAAATAACTGCCGGCGCAGACACGAGATGAAGTTAATATGAAGCGTGTAAAAAAGCGTACTACTCTATAAGTGAATATCTAGGAGACACAGATCTCAACCGATTTTATATTTCATATATGCATGCATATTTGATATTTTATCAAACCACTTTGCTATTTATTGCTTTTAGATGTTCTTATGTATGATCTGTAATCTGTAATATGTTTATAAATCAAGTCTCTCATTTATATTATCGAAATTCGCGTGGACAATCTGTCCTGACATGTAAGAAATAGTCATAAGGACCAATAACAAGTAATCAACCAACATTAGTATTATATTGAGTCCTTTTACATGCAATAACTATATTTAAAATATTGACCACAATTTGTGAAAATATTTTATATTAATTTATCTTGTAAATCTTTTTTTTTAATATCTGATACTGATTATACAGACTTGTCCTATATTATGCTAGACATCTGAAGAATCAATAAACTATTATTATTATTACTAATTATCTTGACATTCATCACAGAAGACCATTTGCCACACTTTCGTGTGGTTTAACAAAAGAAGTTGCATTATGATAGCCCATCAGGGCCCCTTCAGGTTGAGGAAAATATACCGTGGTCTGTCAACCTTTGTAAAATATAGGAAGTTCATACCCGTCCAGGCTCTCATGATTGGATGTTTTGAGAAATATATAACCAGCTTCGTCAAAAAGCCAGATATATTTGGTCTATCTTTTAGCCATGATGAACGGTTTCAGTGGAAGGACTTAGACCTAACTGTCTGCCTGCGTATTTTGAAAATCTATATTTTGTGCTGAGAGCATATTTGAAACCGTCGAATTATCGAAGTCGAAGCCTAACACATAACATTCAAATATTTTTGATTCCACCAATATACCATAACCAATTGCATAACCAATATACTGTACCATTGAATATAACTCCTTGACCAATATCGAATGTGAATTCAATTAAATGAAACCTATTTTTGTTTTCAGACGTATCTACCCTTTGTTGGTGGGGTCAATCATGACACCTTTGCCGTTGAGTTGGCAAATAATCTAGCAGATATTCAGAAATATGATAAATTCATAGCAAATGATTATGGTAGAGACGAAAATTTGAAAAAATACGGAGAATCCACTCCACCAATATTTAAGTTGTCCAATATCCAGGTCCCTGTTGTCTTGTTCTGGGGAGAAAATGATTGGGTTGCAACGAAACCGGTAAGAGAGACTATCAAATAAATTTATCTAGACGTTAGCTAATTTGTAAAAATTTCACAGTATACAAAATCTTTTTTCAGAATGTTGACCGCCTTTACAGTGAATTGAGTGAGAATGTTCGATGTGGTAAAATCAAGGTAAAAGACAATAAATGGAACTACAACAATTTTCTAGAGGGAAAGAATATAATTCCATTATTGTACACACCACTCCTGGAAACAATTCAAACATTGATGGCTGGAAAATGTTGAACTTGATTTGATACAAGTTATTTTTTCGAAGTATGAAAATATAGAGTTTCTTTGGATTTATTCTGAAAAAGGTTGGTTGGATAACAGAATCACTTTTCATTGAGTAATTTGATTGAGAACTCATTATTTCCTGTGAAATTGAAACGATAATAATTGTATAAGTGTTTTGGAAGGTTTGTTAATGGAAATTCATTTTTACAGAGCCCTGTAGAATAATTTATTCAAATTCGAAACGGCGGCAAGAAAACAAATATATTAAAAAAAATGAATCTTGTTACCCAACCAACCTTTTTCAATTTTTTTAACTACTAAAGTAGTTAACTGATATGTTTATTATTGAATAAAATAATTAATTTCGTTGGCGGGGTGTTTGGATAGGTTCAAAAAGGCCTGTAAGATAGGTCTTCTTCCTTCCTTATCCTTCCATTTATTTTCCAAGTACAACACTTTATAGCAGTATTTCGAAAAATATTTATCAAAGGAACGAACATTGATGTACTTATTGTCGAAACACAAACATTCAAAACCTTATGTATTATTGAAAATTGAACAACATTAACCGACGAATATTTCAAATTCAGGAAAGTTCAATGAAATTTGAACCATGTATTAATCTTCATACCATATTTCGTATTCTGCATAACAGAATAAATAATGCATGTTTAATTTTGCAATCGTATTATCAATCAATGCAATCAATTTTGCAATCGTATTATCAATGGAAACAAAACCATAATTTTGACCAATACTGTATTAGAAAATAGAATGTCATAAATTTCAATCGCGAATAGGGTGATCCGTATGATATATGCTACATATTCAATTTTCACATCAGAGTACAAATAGACTGATTTTCATAAACTGAAATAAATTTCATTCTACCCAACCTTTGATAAGTTATTGTTTTCAACAATTATTCAAGTGACTGAATAGTCTATTGGTGCCAAACGATGATATTATGATACACATAATGTTCTCATAAAACACCAATAAAACTACAAAACGTCACTATGGGCATGTCGAAGGATTTGTGGTAAAATTGGGGTTTGAGGTCCCAAGGATATTCGTGATGACTGTCAGTCCAATGATCACCCATGGAGCAGTTGCCTAGTGGTCGAAGGCTTTACAGAAAACGACCCACGCGAAGCTCTCTGACTTACAGAGACATACTTGTCTGGCTATTTGTGGTGCCATCATTACCACACCGTCAGCGGCCATGAAAATCATTCCAGATCTACCTTCACTCCATATTTTTTTGGAGAGAGAGGCTACATGGACTGCATATAGACTTGTGCATATTGCCAAGTGCAAAAATTGATGTAATGCAGAGTACACTAGACTGCTGGTTGATTCTGGAAGTCACAGTATTCTGGGAATGACCTCTGACATTATGCCCCCAACAGTCAACTACGAACTGTCTTATATAGTCCTTCTCCCGAGTAGAGAGAAATATATTCTCCGGAAAAAGAAAATATTAATAGCAGATAATTGTTGGTTCACAGACGGATCAAAAACACCTTCAGGCTCTGGTGCAGGAGTTTTCAGTTGCAAACCCAGGACAGAGATATCAACCTGCCTAAAGACCTGTGCAACTGTATTTCAAGCGGAAAACTATGCTATCAAATTGTGTGAGAAGAGACTGATAGAATCCAATCTCACACACAAGTCAATAAATTTGTTGGCTCCAACGTCTAAATTGGTAGCAAACCGAATTTCCTCAAAAGGAAAACACAAAAAATTGTCTCTGATCTGGATTTCTGGCCACACTGGCTGGCTACACTTACTTTACCCACTTACTTTTGACTCAACCTAACCTAGAGTTATCACGTCCCTAATCTTTTTTCGAAAATGATACCAAAACCTCAAAATTTTATCGATAAATTTTCATTTTTCAACGCAAACTTTGTTTTCAGCAGTACCAAGAGAGCACCAGCTTGATGAAATCACGAGTCTGTAGGAGAAGCGATTTTATCAATAGCTGGTTGCGTTGATTGGTATTGTTCAAAAATGAAATAGTTTGAAATATTTGAGATTTATCTGAAAACATTTTTAGGCCGAGTAGCATTGCTGAAGATTATTTCCGAAATATTATCACCTCAATAACGAGAAATTAATTCCGACAAGAACATTTGTTAGAGAGTACACTTATTAAAATAACCATATTACGTGAATGACTAAACTCATATTTTGCAACAGTAGAATTTCATCGTTGAAATATATCGTGGCTAGACTTGAGACCGCAAAACCGACCCTCGAACCATCCGACCAAGATGGATTAAAAGAAATAATCGTTTTCAATCAATGTGTTAGGAAATTTCGTTATTTATGATTTTATTTCTGCATTGTATGGTGATCTATACACAATGATAACTGTTCGTAGTGTTCGTCCTGCTGCTCTCTATTGGAGAAAAGATATAATTCTTACCAGATCGATGAAAATCAATCGTAGTTGTATTTGCTCGTCGAGATGTCGTTTGGTGGCGGTTTGGTGTTTCATGAAATGATAATAGAATAAACATATTTATTTTTGAAAATCCAAAGATACAAAATGTCAGAGGTGTTTATTTTGCATACTGGGCTTTTTTCACAAAGAATTGTCGTAGTTGCTCCTTAGGAAATAATTCTGAAACTGAATGAAACTTCTACAATTAGGTGTGTAAAAAAACTGACCCAATAATGTCTTTCATGATCTTATTATTCACTCCAAAATATAATTAGTTTGTCAAAATATAATGATTTCTTGACGAATAAATGATTATTCAAATACCAGACACTATTCTGAATGAATATATTTGGAAATTCGCTATTCGCATAAGGAGGAACTAATTTTGGTTTTTTTGGGTGATGCAATGAAATTAAGAAAAATCAACAGCTGAATATTTTCAACAACCTCCAGTGAAACTGATATTTCATGTGAAATTCGATCTGATCCATTACTGTATTCATGTATCCTAATACTATGGAAAACTATGAAAAATCTCGACCCCAACACGTAAATGGTGGTAGTCTTATTGCATCCATCTCTTTTGCAGTAAGTACTAACCATCAAAAGAAAGCTTTTGAAATTTCATGATATTCTACTCATAAGTTTGTGAGCTAAGTTTGTGAACAATTTTGTTTTTGATCGAATTGAATTGAATTGTTTTCATCTCTCACTACTTCTTGATGAAAAAATACCATTCAAGCAAAGCAATGGCTTGAAAAGTGTTATAAGGACTCCGTTCCATCAGAAACAACAATTAAACGTTAGTTTGCTCTGTTGACTTCAAACGTGGTCGTAGAGACACTGTTAATGCAAAACGCCCTGGACGTTACATAGATTGTTGCCTGAAGTGGAAAAAACATTCACTTGAATTAACAAAAAATTACGAAAATGTCTTTATAGGTTCAGACTTCTGAGAAATACCTATATTTGAAGAGAAAACACTACTGATGTTTTTTATGCATTATTTTCCAATATTGTGATCAACGGAATCATAGCCTGGGGTAGTGTATAAGAAAATTCAATGAAATCTGTCCATTTATAAGTATGCAATGAAAATAATTTTTGAGAAACCTTTCAGATTCCCATCAAAACTTTCATTCAGAAAATATTTCATTTTGAATCTCAAACAAACATTTTACAAAATCAGTAACATCTATATGAAAAAACATTTTGCAAATAGTGACATAATAGAACATCAGTAATTTACAAGATCAAAGACCAATAAATGCTTTCAAATTGCTAAGTGTAGTCTACATACATTTAAAGCAACAACACTGCATATGTATTAGTTGTGAAATTCACAATATAATTCCACGAGAAACAAAAAAGTTGAGAACAACAGCATTTGAAAAATATACTGAATTGGATATCAGTTAATAATTAAATAAAATTAAATGAAATGATTCTATCCAATAGATAATTTATTTCACCCTCGTTCATGATAAAATACTATTGTTGATACACTTCCTCATTTCAATTAATTTTTTCGTGAACAATATCTATTATTAACAGTTATCATAATCTATATTTTTCAACTAACCCAGTCAAACACAAGTGTTTACACTTAGCAGACTGTGTTAAAATAGTATGCATGTACTAACAATTTTTTAATAATAATAGACATTGATTTGATATTGTAAATTACATAATGAATTCGATTTTGAGAAAAAAATGAGGCAGTAACACCATACCACATAAAATCCTCAAAATCGTTCTGAATGATCGAAAAGTGAAGTTGCGTTAGTTATCTGGTATTGTAGTGCTATCGAAAAAAGTGTTGACTTTATATTACATGAGAATTTGACTATGAGAAAGCTCTGTTCAAAGTGCCGGATGAGATCACTTTTGACCAAAAACAAGAACGTCTTTATCATTCTGAGCAGTGTTTGTTCAAGTTTGAACACAATGAACCGACATTTTTCATCAATCTTTAACGATGGATGAAACATGAATCAAAACGATCGTGCATTTGAGTGAAGAGAAACTGGTGAACCATCTTAAGAAGCAAAATGCCATAAACAGCCAACATTCTATAGCGTTATTGGAGCGTTTGAAGGCAGAAATTGCGGAGAAACAACCCCATTTGAAGAAAAAAAGTGCTGCTTCATCAAGCCAATGCGCAGTATGACAAATCAATGAAAAAAGATAGCAAAATTGCATGAAATGTGCTTTGCTGTACTATACTCGCCAAATTTGACTCGCAGCGACTATTGGCTGTTCACAGACCACAAAAAACTTTTCAGCGGTGAGAAATGTTTCTCGAATGAAAAGGGTATTGCTGAAACTGATGCTTAATTTGAAACAAAAGATGAATAGTTCTACAAAAGTGGTATTAAAATGTTAGGGTGGCGTTGGAATGATTGTGTGGCTCTTGATGAAGATAACGTTCATGAATAGACCCAATTTTAATGAAAAAAAAGCGTTTTCTTTCTTAGGCCTGGGACTTTTCAGCCCAGGTGTTTGTAACCTGCGTCCGGAATATCGACAGCAAATCTGGCGAAGCAACTTCTTCGACATAGCCTACTTCTGAATTTGTCAACATTAGGTTTACCTAATTAGTTGGCAACGGTGCTATTACAGAATTCATATAACCTTAGGAATATAAGCAGACCTTATTTCAATTTTAAAGTTTTGTTTACCTTGTTCGAATTCCTAATTAGCGCTCTTTCCTTTTCGTCTACCGATAGTTTGAATATGGTTCATTATATTTTCATAATTTGTTTTATCTGAATACTATGAACACGCATAATTATTCAGAAGTCAGAAAGACAGGTAATGATTGCAATTTTGATCAAAATACCACGAGCGTAGTGGTTTGAATATTCAGTTTGGAAAATCAAAAAAACATTGCTTTATCTTTGCTACATTTGAATTCACTTGAGGAATGAAGTATTCCTTTTTCAGTCTCGTTCCTGATGTGGTGGTGGACGGACGTGTTGACAGCTACCGTCCACAAAAAAGGCACGCGGACGCCATCGTTGGGGACGAAGCTCAGTTTGTGTTGTGAATGTCTGCCGTCATAGAACGTGCCATCATCAAATTAAAAGTTTTTTGTGAACGTTTACAAGTGTTATAGAGAAACAGCACTCCCATTCACGCCGGTTGGAGGCCGGGGTGGACCGGATGTCCACGTGGGAGTGTTTTAGTGGATTTATATAACTCCTGTCCCCATTCACGCCGGGTGGAGGCCGGGGTGGACCGGATGTCCACGTGGAGACAGGATTTTAACAATTCAATGTTGATTATGTGAAAAAATTTGGAAGTCTCCAAAAAATTTTCAAGTGTTTTTTTATATAATAAAAAAAAAGTTTGACAAAAAAGGGGTGGCAGCATTGCTGCGTGCAAGACAGCTGCGCCCCCTCGAATCGAGCT
>WOGO01003107.1:0-15404 GCA_015342085.1 Leptinotarsa defecta | reverse complement strand
TTAACAGAAAAGAAGAAGCGGTGAACCTCAATCAAATATGGAACCCCATTTTGAAGAATTCGAGAATAACGAACAGGACAACAGGCAGCAAGATTGTCAATGTTCCAGGTACAATGTTCAGGTACAAATACAACTGATTACCTGACAAGGCACCTGACGTCAGGAATAAATTCCAAAAACCCACGGCTTTCAAACTCGAAAAGCAACGACACTGAAAACCTCAGCCTTGAAAGTCTAAACCATTTTAATAATATATTGTTTCGTCTCTGTCAATAACTCCGGAATGAAAGGAATGCTTTCTGAGCCCGACAGCATATGATTGTAAACACAGGTTGACAATACTCAATCTAATTGTGGAATAACATGTTTTCATACCCACTTAAAGTGGTTTGTTTGAATTTCAACTGAATCAACGATGCCATTGTTTTTATCTTCGCCATTTCCGATGATTTCCTCGTCAAATGTTTCGGTTTTCTTTAAAAATGTACTTTTGTCTATAACAATTGTTTCAGTGACTCATTCACCTCTGACTCCCTCCCAATCGCCCACCTTTGAAGTCCAACACATGGGGCCAAAACGAGGAAGGTTTCTGATGAGGCAGTCCAGGATAAAAAGAGAATCTGATCAGGGTCAAGAAAGCGACATAGACGTAGGTCTGACTCAGTATTTAACCGTACCATCGGTAAAGATTGAAAGACAATGCTCGGAACCAATACGACCCATATCTCCGTCTCCAGATAACCTTCTTCATGTACCTGACCATGTCTTAGTGAAACAACATTCTCATCCTATTCTGCCCATCAAAACCACCGAGGTAAGTCCTAAAATTGAATGATGAATAACAGTGACAATGATTTTCGTTGCCTTAAATACAGTATCTACTTGCCTTCTTGTAGTGAGGTTTGCGTGAAGACAAATCCTTGCCTTTGATGATTTGAGTTTCAATTTTCTGTCTAAATACAGGGTGTTTCAATTTCGATCCTCACCATTGGGATCTCGGAAACTATGAGAGATACGAATACGGTTGAATTGGGGCAAAGTTGCACATTTACCTGACTAACAATATGCCGTTGAGAAAGTTCTGAAATTCCGAGTATATCCGGAAAAAATAGAAATTTTGGAAAATGGTTTTTATTTTTTTCTGGCTTTAATTTTCGAATGATTCGAAAATAAATTGAACTTCCATATTGGCACTTTTTCCTGCTACATAATGGTGTTTTCAGATTTGCTATCCGACGTTTCGTCTTCCGGTCACCATTATTAACTTTATTTGTTCTTATGGGCGCTACATTGGATTCTTTCTGTTTTGAATAGAACAAGACTTTACATTTTCAATGATGTATCATAAGTTATCATTCTTTTTCGAAAAATTGGAGACATTGAAAAAATTGATTCTTATCATTATAAGCTTTCACTTTGATGTTTCTAAATTTGACTATCAATTTGTTACATTCAATAACATTTCGTTATTGTTAAAGTCATTGAATTTTTGGCGAAAAATGTCTTTCACGAATAAAGAAACAAGAGATATGATACAAATTTATTACAAATATGATAGAAACAGTGTTAGGACATCCGAAATATATTTAAACTTGTATCCCGAAAGACGACAACCACATCGAACTATGTCCAAGTTATTGGATCAATAATACGAATAACAGTCTAAGTAAAATTATTAAAAACAATAAAGACAAAACTTCGGTGTTGGATAGATCAGGAGTATATAAGCTGACTTGGGGCTCTTGCCCAAAACTGTATATTGGCCAAACAGGGAGAACATTTTCCCGACTAATTGAAGAGCATAGAAATAGAATACGAAGTGTTACAATTAGAGGAGAAAAGTTTGAAACTCAATCTTGTAGAATGTTTAGAAATCAATAGATTCAAAAATTCGGATGATTTACTGAATGATCAATTAGAATTGAATAACTCCTCGTTACTAAATATTTTTTCGAATGTGGAAACTCAGGTAAAACTCGAATACTTGAAATGTAGGTACTTCAAATTGTAAAATTAGGTATACAGGGTGTTCATTGAATATGCGGCAAAAATTTAAGGGACTATTCCTTGGACTAAGGATATTTTGTCCATCGATGATTTTTGATAGGGCGCTTTGTTTCGAGGATACGGGGCGAAGACACGCCCGAAGAGGCCGTTGCATGGCGAAACAAGTGTTGCTTTTTGTTACGAGTAGTGAAAATCACACAATGAAGTGTTTTTATATACTTACGTTAGTTATGGATTTTCATCAAGGATCGGCAAATTCTATCATATATTTGACAGAGATGAATTCACTTTGTATCCAACAGATGTCAAAGAATTGAAAGAGACAGCAAGAACCGTTAAAAACAAAAAAGCCTCCGGAATTGATGAAATAATGAAAATATTTGATAATCTTCCTGAAGTAATTTTTGGTATTTCAGCAATAATTATTAGTAATTCCTTTGAAGTTAACTATTTTCCTACCTTTCTTAAAACATCGGTAGTTATTCCGGTGCCGTATTGTAACCTTCTGTACGAAATTTATAACAATATGAACAATCGGATTTACCTGCAGCAGTGTTCTATGATGATTTGTCTAAGGAATCCGATGGTTCAAATAATGGAATACTGCTCAGAAAATTGTTTCATTATGGCATTGAGGAATGACTCGAAAGTGGTTCGAATCATATCTTAGCGCTAGAAGTCAAATTGTTAAAGGTCAAGTTCTTTATCAACCGCATCTAATACGAACAATGGTCCCTCAGATGGTCTAATTCTTGGTCTCACCATTTGTAAACAAATGATCTCACATCGTTGAATATAGAAAGCAAATTCACATTATTTGCAGAATACCACTATTTTGTGGCATGGTAATAATACCTCAGATCTCCATAAAACCATATCTTCAGATATAGATAGTATCGAAGACTAGTGCGATGCTAATCCTTCATTTCAATATGACACAAAAAATAATTCAATATCTTTTCGGGGCAGTATTGATAACATTCCAATAAATCTCAATGGAAGTGTTATCGAGAACAATTCAAGCGCTAAATTTTTAGAATTCACTTGAATTCTTTATATACTGATGTTTCATATTTGTCATACTTTGATATGGTGAAGCGACGTTTTGTCCAATATATTTTATCATCAACTTGAGTTTTTGAATTCGGACCACCAGTTTTTTTAACGATTTTTGTAGCTAGTCACTGTAATAACAATTTCAGCTATGTATTAAAATACATGTGTTTCCCGACGTTTTTCTCATTATCACTGTAGGGTTATACAATTTTCTGTCAGAGCTACCTCAAAAAAGTAGGCACCAATATTTTTTTGTGTCTAGAACTAAAAGCTATACATAAATTCTACATATCGGATAAACCTGTAATATACGAAGTAACAAAACACAAAAAAATTATTGTCAAAATATTTCTAACCAACTAAGTCGTTCCCGATATCTCATTAAATGTTCAAATTGCCGTCCATCGTTCCTTAAACACATATTCGTTCTTGCAATAGTATTTTTATGTCAATTTTTCCGCATTTGTGAAGTTATAGCCATGTGAGCCTTCCTTATTGTTTCTTTCAATTCGTCAATATTGCCAAAAGAGAGCCGAATGCATTTTCTTCAATGAAGCACTGCAATGAAGTCAAGTGAACGTGGTGGCCAGTTAATAGGACCATAGTTTCCTATCCATAGTCCTGGCATAGTGCTATTCAGAAAATCTCTGCTAGTTATCAAGTTCCACGAACTACTGCAGTGATTTATCTAAAATTTCACAACTTCTAACTCTAGAAGGTATTTTATGACAAAAAGTTTCACTCTATAAACATACTATTCACTGCTCTATGGAAAAGAATGCGTTTTTCCTTGCCAGCATTCAAGACCAGATACCTTGCCTTGTTTTTATTAATGATAGGGTTGGGTTTACCACTGTTCATTCTAAATTTTCAACCAAAAAATGATCGCAAACAAATGATTTTTTCAAATAATCACTCCTTCGCATGTGTTGATTCTGTATTCTGTTCGATTCCAAAGGGTATATTTTTTGAAAAGAACAATTTTTGGAAAGCAGGGTTTTGGCTCTCTAGTTCTCCCTCTTTATTCAAAAAAAAATGCGGGAATCTTCAAATAATTTCAAAATAAACAAGGTGTGTTGATCATGCCAAGAAGAAACTTTCAGACACCAGCTGAAAGGAAAAGCCCTTCCTAAACAACTACATTCATATTAATATTGAATTAGAAGAAAGAAAAAATACTTTCGAAACTACTTTTATATGTACATTGACTTATACAGAAAACACTTTTTCTTATTCACTTTGTAATTTAAGCATTCTTTTTAGAAATTTAATAAAAAAACCTTTCACAGGATTGCTACACAATAGAGTACATGAAAGATGAAAAATTGCCTTACATGTAACACTGTCATCCTCAATGTCACTTGCCTTATTGCCTTTTCAGCACCAATATGGATAAAGTTGCAAAATGAAGCATTCAATCAGTTCATAAAATTGCGACCTTATGTCATTAAAACGACATTCAAGGATTGAATTATTCATCCCGAGTGTAGTGAATTTCATCAGTGTTTAGTATTATCTTTACCTTCATGAATTTGTAAAAATTCCATAATCGTCCAAACACAGTAAAACGTAAAACAAACAAATATATCTGTTTGAACAAAATCGACGACACTGTTTGAAAGAAAATTAGAACAGAGATTATTCAGTGCCTCATTGGAGGCCCATATAATTCCACATCAACCCAGTTATTCCATTGTTGAAAATATTTTTACCGATTTCAGGAGCCAGTAAATTTGATTTCGCACACATTTGTTGCCTCGTTTTTCCTAACTAGGAATTGGGTTGGAGTCTACTCTTCTCATTCAGAATGTTCAATCAATTCACGATCCCATTACTTGTGGGCTCAATACATTGTAATTTACAAAACGGAATAAGTATGTCAAATGATTTTTCTATTTGTAGATTTTAAGGTGGAGTC
Source organism: Leptinotarsa defecta (assembly GCA_015342085.1). Taxonomy (NCBI): domain Eukaryota; kingdom Metazoa; phylum Arthropoda; class Insecta; order Coleoptera; family Chrysomelidae; genus Leptinotarsa; species Leptinotarsa defecta. Next base: position 10,423 of record WOGO01003107.1, on the reverse strand, counting down.
AAACCGAATTTGTTGCTAAAATTAAGAAAAGGATATTCAAAAGATATAAACTGCATTCGTATTCAGGATTATCTTCAGCTTCTAAAATCAAGAGACGGTTTCCAATTGAAGATGTAATAATTGGTGTGATAGTAAGAGGGTGTTTTCAAATATAGATGCACTAAGCTCTACTACTAACTGACTAACTACTGCAGTAATATTCACCTTGAATTTCACAAATTCTAACACTATAAGGTATTTTATAATGAAAGATACATATGTTGGTCCCTAAACACACTATATACAGTACCCGTAATTATCCGAACACGGTAAAATATGAAACAAACAAAAATATCTGTTTGAACAAAATCGACGACACTGAACACTAGCTAGTTTAAAAAGAATATTTGAACAGAGGGTGTTTAGTGCCTCTTTTGAGGCCCATATGATCGAGGTTGGGGTCCTCGTCATCTATTTCGGCGAGCATCTCGAAAGGGGGCTCATTTTTGAGCATCTTAGCTCCGCGCTACTCGACGGCACACTGTTCGTCGGGGCCGCTCCCGATCGAAGCATGCGTAGGGCGTCGCGCGCCTCGGGCGGGCGTCGGATCTTCGGATTTGGTTTTGGGGACAGAAAATTCCTCAACAGCTGATCATGGACATATGAAGGTCAATATAGTAGTAGAGGAGTGAACTGCATTTCCGCCTTTTCCTTCCAAATGTACTGACCGTATTCGACGAATATTTTTCTTGGAGAGGAGCCCATGTAACAAAGATTGTTGCTATACATCTCGTAGAACTGAGAGTTTTCCAATAATTAGCTCAAGGAAATTCAGCAAATATTTGGCAAATTGAATAATTTCACCCGAATATTTCTTAAAATCCTCAACTCTCCATGCACATGCGTAAATGTAGAGTATGGCGCTGACGCTATCTAGCGCCATATTTTAACCACATTTAAAATTTTGCAAAGGTTTCAAACACTATTTAGAATTATGAAGTCGAAAAAAAGACCTTCAAAATCAGGAAATTTCCAAAAAGAAGTCCCACCCCCCGAAACGGCCTTCTAACCCGAATGAAGATCCTAACAATGTATATCTCTGTCATTCATAATTTTGATTTGAAGCGAGTACGTCGCAAAAAATATTTCTCTTTCAAATATTAAACAATAATTTGAACATTTAAAAAAATGAGTGTATTCTGAACACTATGAAAATTGATTCTCGTTGAAAAAAATCTTAAGGTGAATTAATAATTAACAATATTACCAATTATTAATATTGCTGATATTACTAATTACTAATTAACAATATTTTACTTGAGTTGCGTCTTCATTAAAGACCACAAAAAATGTTTAAATAATTTTCCAAAACATGTTTCACTTCTCGTGCTTAATAAGATCACGTCATAATAGTTAAAAAAATCATTATAATTTTTCTATAGTATCAAAACAACAATTTTCAACTGTTCATAATCTTTTTTATTTCAAATGTTTGAATAATCAGTCGAAAAATGTTTTCTATTTGAAAAATCATAATCGACATTCCTCTACGAATTAACAACAAAAATGTTCATTACTTAAACAATTTGTTGTGAACAAATTCCCCACCCGATATATTTCGTTCAATTTCATACAAAAACAATCATACGTTTCAACTTCTGAAGATTTTTTTTTCATTTTTCATCGTGCTACAAAAGTTGCATCAACGTGTCAATTTGTAAACTAAAAAATTAATATAACTTTCAAACTATTGAATATATAAAAACAATACATTTTAATAGAGAACTGATAAGTCTTCCAAATAAGCTTTTCAACAAATTTGAACCCGTTATCAATTAAAAATAGCAGGCATTTTTTACGTTTTTCTCTATTTTTTTACATCTAGCATTACAAATGACGCAAATATGACAATATACTCGTACTTTCAAGAAAATGTCTTTCATTGATTCAATCTGCAACAGATTCAAAATAATTTGATTTTCCTTCTATTAATTTATTTTCTTGTGATTTTCATAATTATTCAGCTATATTTGTGATAATTTCAATTGAAATTGATTTGAACAGCAAATTATTATAATAAATCATTTCATCATTTTCAAAAATAGTGCTAGGTTGAAACGTTAACGTTTAGTATCTTTTTAAGTATGAATAATAAATTACAGGATAAAAAATCTAATTATTTTCAAATAAACAATTATATCGGTTGCAAATCGAATCAATAAACAGCATTTCCTTGAAGGTATATTATCATATTTGCGTTATTTATCATGATAGAAGTAAGAAAATCGAAAAATATTAAAAAAAACTATTATTTCATGAACAGATGCAAATAACATTTGGTCAATAATAGTTACAACTTTGTTGAAAATCTCTTTTGAAAGATCTATCAACTCTCTATAGAAATATATTCAATGTTCATTTTCATATTTTTTATAGTTTCAAAGTTATACTAATTATTTTCTTTACACATCGAATGGTTTAAGCAACTTGTGTAGCACATAATTTTCAAAAATGCAATAAAATCAAAAGAAATTACCTTCAAAACTTTGAAATATATGATCGCTTCTATAATTTTTAGCAATTCATCAAAAGAAATATATCGCGGTTAAGAATTTGTTTAAAACAAAGTGTTTAATTAATAAACAAAATTCATTAAAAAATGTCAACTCGTAGAGAAATGTCAATTATGACTTTCGAAATCGAAAGCATTTCTAACTAATCATTGAAACATTAGAAATATTATACATTCCGGGTTTTCCTGCGGCTGAAAAAGCCAATGCGCCACTGGAATCAATGAAGTCGCCCCGGATTGCCAATTAATTTTTATTGTTGTTTTTATTTTCCTCGTTGTTTTGTTTTATAATTTCACAATTATAAAAATTCTGTTGCATTTAATACAAAAACCGGAATATGATGATGAATATATAAAAACTATCATAATACGGCGATTATTCATTTATCTCTGAAAAAATTATATTAAACAAAATATTAAAATTTTTCCAACTTCAATGAGGTTATCATATAAAGTGCACTGATAAAAAAAAATATTTTGACAATCAAGTGAATATTGTTAATTAATAATTACCTAACTTCTTCAATAATTCACTCTAATTTTATAATGGTATTCTCAGATCAATAAAATCATCAACCGTTTCTGAGATATTTGAAAAAACTAACAAATTTTGATTTTGCTCTATCACCTTCATTTTCAATAATATCAAGAATTACTTTTCACTTTACTTTATTTCAGGTTTTTCATGATCTGCTTGGACCCCTTTTTCAATGTGACGTTTCGTTCACTGAAATCCATCATCAATATTTTTTCAAATACGAACCTGTATATTTTTTATATACATTTTGGTAGTCATTGTAATAACATATTGACATATTACAACATATGTATTTTTCAAGAAACACCGCATCAAAATGGAAAATCGAACTTCTAATTATCGTTGCAAGCACACAGTTAATAGTATAATACACAACACTGAAAAAGGAACAGTTGCGAGAGAGAATGTAACGAAATAATAAATCGAAAAAAATTAACATCATAACGGAATGCCTCACGTTATATTTTTTGAGTTTCCGTCTCACGCGATATCGCATTAAATGTTCAAATTGTGTTCCACCATTTCTTAATTTTTTTTTTTGGAAATTCTTCTCTCTTTTTTTGTTTCCTAATTTTTTAATAGTTTCTGAGATATTTACGAAAACCAAATAAGTTCTTTTACATCTCAATTTATTTATAAGTTTGTCAATTTTTCATGTGCTAAAAACCGGTTCTAGCACATTTGTCTAAAAATCATTCTGGATCGATTGCGCTATGGCACGTATTTTTCCGACCATTATCCTCATCAAATTTCAACCATTTTCAACTTGTGAACTAGACTAGAATAGGTTTATTGTATCAGGAAGCTTTTAAATGATTTATATTATACGTTATTGGAAATCTATTTGAGTTCATAGCATCAAATCTAGAATTTCAGTAAATGTATATTCTAAAGGAAAATCCTAATAGATTCGAAATTTATCTCATTCCTCTCAAATGATTTTATTCATTTATTGAGTATGCGAAGTACAAACCTCTATCATCTAGAAATGTGTTAAGGAATTCAGAATATGAACGAATATAAATGAATTGAGTAGGTATTAAAAATATTAGGAAGAAAATATTCGAATCAGATGAGAGTGAAAGTGACATCGACCGTGAGTCGTGACCTGAGAGCAATTTTTGATATGATAGGTTTCACGGTGTATGGTATTGGCTAAACGATTATAATAAAACCAATTAAACCCTCAAGTTGTAAAACCCGAATCAAATAAAGAGAGGAAAATCACAATTACACTTCACTAATACACAATGGGATAAAACCAGGTAGTTTATTGCAGTTTATAAGCAATACCAGTTAGAGTCAAACATACTATACCTATTTTCTCAGTAGTATAGTTCACGAGTATTATTACACCATTATTATTATTAATCCAGGAGCGAGTCTACAGAGGAGATGTATGTTGTGTTTACGACTCCAACTGATGTCCCTGTAAATTTAGTTCAGGAGCGAGTCTACAGAGGAGATTGTTGTCGAGTTTACGACTCCAACTGACCTCCCTGTAAATTTAATTCAGGAGTGAGTCTCCAGAGGAGATGGATGTCGAGTTTACGACTCCAACGGACCTTTCTGTAAATCTAGTTCAAGAGCGAGTCTACAGAGGAGATGGATGTCGAGTTTACGACCCCAACTGACCTCCCTGTAAATTTAGTTCAGGAGTGAGTCTACAGAGGAGATGAATGTCCAGTTTACGACTCCAACGGACCTCACTGTAAGTTTAGTTCAGGAGCGAGTCTACAGAGAAGATGGATGTCGAGTTTACGACTCCAACTGACCTCCCTGTAAATTTAGTTCAAGAGCGAGAGCTGCGGCGTACGCACAATCTGTCTCAGTTGCGGGAACTAACCCATCATGAGCAGGTTAGCAAACGTTTGCTCTCAAGTGAGGTTTCACCAAAACCAGAGGCGAAAAAGCCCTGCACGGCTGAATCTAAGGCATCGTCAGGTGTAGCTGACGTACAAAAACCCTCATATGGGAAAGTTGTCGTGGGTATCAAGGTGGGAATCTTGCAACTTAACTATCCGACTACCTCATTAACAGAGCATATACTTTGTGCCTGCCCCGCTGGGGACCGAATCAAGTCTTTAGAGTTCGGCAGAGCCGTACTCTTACCATCTGACCTGAAAGACCACTCACCATACAAACTAATCGGCTTAAGAAGCTGGGTTTGTTTGGCCGAGTGAGAATAGGTGTGGACCACAAAAAACCCTTGCGGGTTGCGGTGGAGGGTCACTTAGACCCACTCACTTTGGACCTAACCTAACCTAAGTATTACACATAATTTCAGTTCGCCTTCATCGAAAGTTTTGATTGACGTATGATTTGATTCGAAATTTTACGCAGAGTAGTTCATGATTTGAACCAAATTGTGCTTAGAAATAGTTCAAAAGTTATGAATAATTTATTTATAATCTGAAAAAAAAATCCTTGAAGATCAGAAACTCTAAAAAAAATCATACTTTCCGAATTTAATATCACAAGTATAGCACAAGTATCAAAGAATTAAAAAATTAGGTACCTGATAGATGGTCAATAAACAATACCGAGCTGAAAAATTATTTTTATCGCAATTTCACTCTGATTTATGATTTTGTCAATTAACAGTTTTATACGAGTTGAAGGTTTCCTTGATAATTTTTAAAATTGAAGCCTGCAATTTTTTTCTATCTTGGAGCTATTCTATGAAGATTTTAGCAAATATCATCGTTAAAAAATTTCGAAAAATTAGAATTTCCACTTTGTTATTTTTGAAAATTGAAGACATAAATGGAGCACTAAAAACTTTTTTTCAAAACTGGTGTATTTTCTTATTGTTGGGAGTTACATTGATATCAAAAAACAAACCCTTTTCCCAACCGCCAGAAATGCAATACTCCTTTCGACGCGCATTTAACTTTTTTTTAAGACAAAACACAAGCACTACAGCGGTGCCTGTGCGAAAGTAGCAATTCACGTTGGATTTGAATCGCTGTAGATTAAATTCCTTTGAAAAAATGTAACAGTGAAGTTTGAGTTGTACTGAGATGAACCTCAATATGATGAGCAGCCACAGTCCTTCACTTATTTCTGATATGTACCACCCTTGGTAGAATCAAATTTGCCTAGTCAATTGAACGCCTCCCGTGAAAGTATCTATGAAAGAGAGACAAATATTCAACCTTTCTTCGATGTTCCAGACTATCAAGGTTGCAAGTGATGTTCGTGTCTCGAATCGAGAGGATGGCTCTTTTCTAGATGGAGTCCAGGTATTTGACAGGATACACTTTCTCTTTCCGATACGGATCAATGATTACAGGTAGAAATTCGCTACAAATCACTACATGTGATTTGTAGCACTTTCAGGAAGACATCATCTATGGGATGATGTCTTTCTAAAAGTGGAGACATTTTTTGTGGTATTGAATGAAGTTGTTAATCACTAAGGAGCCACTGAGAACCCATAGACAAACAATTCCCGTCAACCTAATTTTCCCAGGCTAAGGCTTTCGTTTCCGATTTACATATCACTTTGGAATTTATCGCTTTATCTGATGTGAATTCTCTTACCAACAAGAGTAAACACTAGAACCTCAAAACTTCAATTTTGGGTGGTTCAAGATAAATGAATCACTAGATTCACATCGCGTCTATCTACCTTCAAGCGACACACAATACAGGGCACTATTTTTCAAGCATCCCAATGCTTAGAAATTTGAAGTTGTCGATTTCAGTGTTTACAAAATCATTTGACCTAAATTTTCAAATATCAATGATGAGTAAGGACGCGAAGTCTAGGCTTTTGCAATAAACAGTGACTTATTCAGATTACAAACAAGCCAACAAGGTTTCCTGACCAAGACAAACAATTTGCTAGTCTTCCTATAACAACCATAATACATAATAACCAATCCTGAACTTTAAAAATCACCATTAGGTCTCATCTGGAGTCATGTGACCATAACACATGACTCAGTTTTGAGTGAATGTCGTGGAGTTTGGCACTATAGATCTGCTAAAGATGTACTGTATGATGTACCTGAATAGCATAAATAGCTTTAGTTTTGAGTAGTTTCTAGTTTTATCTTCCTCTTGAAGATGATAACTTGGTGATCGAAACACGTGTCGAGGTGTAAAAATAACGATTTGGTGTTGGGAAAAACTCCAGTAATATTCATTACTACACCAAAGGTTCCAAACAGTACATCATAAGTTTATATGGTGAAAAAGAAGGCTGAAAAGTTGCCCTTATCTGAACTTTGAAGGGCCGTTACTTTGTAAATAAGGGAGAGCGCCGCTTTTTTCTTTCGGATTCGTAATCTACGCATCAAAATACAGAAGTACACTTAAATCGCCGGGTACCCTCAAAACGAATATTTACCCAATTACTTTAAGAATGGTATTGGAAAACTTGAGTTCTGGGTTAAAATAATCACCAATAACGCCTTATCTTAAGGTTTGTACTAGATAAATATATTTTTGGTCGTAGAAAATAGCGCAACTCAAAATATTAATCGATAAATTTTCCAAAAAAGTGACTTGTTTTTTTTTAATTGATTCTAGTTATTAGAGAGTTGCACTGTAGATATTTTAATTTATAGAAACACTGTACTATTTCTCCATGGCATAAAACGTATTATCTAGCGAATTTCTGAAAATTTTGAGATCTTTGAATTTTTCATTGATTGTACATTCATTTGCTTTCGTAAATTATAGATATTGTAATGCAATGCAGAATTTCGACATCGACATTGGCCAATGTTTGGTATGGTCTATTACATTCTACACCAGAAGTAGGTATGCTTTTTTTTTGTACAGGATACAAGTGTCTTCCTTGGAAATAATATCAATGTATTCTTCACCTTGGATATTATTTCCTGGAAAGTAGGCATATTTCAATTCGATAAGTAGAACACCTAGATAATTTACCCCTTCTGTTGCAATGTTTTTTATTTTATTTTTAAATGTATCTAATATGTCTAATGTTTTTTAAAATAGTTATATCAACACGGAGAAACTACTTTTTAGTGAGTAATTCAATTAACCTTATTATTTCTTATAAAATTGAAACGATACTTATCATATAAACTTATGAAACTACGTTGTTATAGAGCCCTGAAAAGAATTCGAAACGTTGGCAAGAAAACAATTGTTTTTAGAGAAAAAATTGATCTTGTTACCCAACCAACCAATCTTCAGAAAAATTATTGGTTCACTGAATTAGTTAACTGATTAATAATATACTTACAGTTTCGATTCGTAGATTATGACCACAACAGAACACTCAAAAATTAATTTGGAGGATATAAGGTTAGAAGAAACAGTTTGAATGATGCTAGCTTTCGACTAGACACACTTTTATATCTAAACCACACCTAACCTCCCTCCACATATCACCCCTACTTCATCTAATACTGGAGCTGAATACTTCACGAAAAAAATTGTGATCGATAATGTTGTATAAAATTGAATTTCCTACAATTTCAACTCTATAATTTTTGTTTTTCGTACGATCGATTTTTATTATTTGAACCTGATAAAAACTTTGTAACATTACAATCATAATAAATCTCATCTTTACCACATATCTCACTTCCCCCACAAAAGTTATTATAATTCTTGTGTGAATTGAATGGGTTATATTTTTAGGAGTGATTAATTTTTGGAAAGAAAGTTTTTGACTTTCTACTACTCCATCTCGATACATGAAATTAGGGAATCTTCCAAAGAAAGGATTACTTCTTTCCTTTCTTTGGAATACTCCCTAATTTTATGTATCGAGATGGAGTAGTAGAAAGCCAAAAACTTTCTTTCCCAAAAATCCTTGTGTGTATTAAACATTCATACTCACTCACTATAAAATAATCGTGAGTCAAACCATAATGATCAAAGTTGAATGAAATTGAATTTTCAACAATTTTGAAGGAATTTTCATATCCTTTTATGCGAATAAATTCGATAGAACTATTATTATTATTATTATAAATTTTAAACCACAATAATATTATAGAAAATACAAATGGGTACAAAAAATTACTTAGTGATCTAAATGAAGTTGTCAAACAATTATAGCCTACATTTTGGTATATCGTCCTCCACGTTCAATACAAATTATGGTTCCTCTACTGACATCTGTAACTGCATTTTTAATAAATCGAGGATTTATATTTGCACAGCACTCGCGAATGGTATTTTCCAGATGTTGTATGTCAGTAAATGGTCTACTTCGGTACACTTTTTGTTTCAGGTAACACCACAAGAAAAAGTCTAAAGGCGTCAAGTCGGGTGATCTAGGTGGTCAATAGTGTTCCCAGTTACGTCCAATAACTTTGTCTCCGAACATTTGTTGGAGGGACTATTTTACAGTATTGTATTGGTGCGCCATCAAGCTGATACCATAGGTCGTATTTAATACTTAAAGGTATATTATCTAAAACTTCACTAACCTCATTATTTGAAAGGTTGAGATAATCGACGGATGATAAATTTTTCCTAAAGAAAAATGACCCAATTATTTGGTCGTTAAGTATCCCACACCATACATTAGTATTCGACACTACCATGGCATGCATTTTATTTGTCAAGATCTACTCAAAACTTTTATTCGACGTGATTAGGCATTCTTACCGCCCTAGTTAGTATTTATAAATAATCTGTAAATACTGAATATTGAAATTTTAATGTAATTTCAACTCTAGTAATTTTATTAATACTTATTGCAGTTTTTGAGTTGTGTCTGCTTTTTCAAAAAATTTTCAACAATTTTGAAGGAATTTTCATATTCTATCTTATTTTTACTATCACAAATTTCATGAATCAAATTCATGAAAAATTTTCTTTAAATGAATAGGTAGATACCCACTGAGTTCACGAAAATTCATTAACAGAAACAGCTGATACCATAGGTCGTATTTAATACTTAAAGGCATATTATCTAAAACCTCACTAACCTCATTATTTGAAAGGTTGAGATAATCGACGGATGATAAATTTTCCCTAAAGAAAAATGGACCAATTATTTGATCGTTAAGTATCCCACACCATACATTAGTTTTAAAGGAATACTGATCACCATGCACATTCAACTGTGAAATTGGGATTTTCTTGGGCCCACCATGAGAGTAAATGTGTGTACAGGATACAAGTGTCTTCCTTGAAAATAATATTGATGTATTCTTCAGCTTGGATATTATTTCCAGGAAAGGACATATCGCTGTAATGCAGTTATATCAATTACATCGCGGACGCTGATTTTCGAAAATCAATATATTTCTTTAAACTTGACATCAATAATATCCATTGAAGGTGTCTACCATTGTGAGTCGTGAGAATATCCTGTTTTTTCTTCGTTAATGAAA
>WOGO01003106.1:0-14785 GCA_015342085.1 Leptinotarsa defecta | reverse complement strand
CCATATATATCTTAATCTGACGCGCTTGAGTATTTCAAAATGGCGAATTTTTTTTGCACATTATAATAATGGCCGCGAGTTTGCGTCAGATCGAAATCGTCAGATTATTGAATGAGAGCTTTTTTTTGTTGCACCTTAAAAAATCTGACACGTTCGATTAAATTTTTTTTCTTTTCACATTTAACCCTTACGTACAACCACCCGCATCATGCAAACGATCAGATTAACATAAGAACATTACTAAAAATACGTAGGACATTGACGCGCTCGAGTATGTCCATGCAACGGTATTTTTTTACATATTTGAAAATCTATAGCCGCTTCCCCCACCGATGAAGAGGTATATATTATATAACATTTTCTTTTTCTTATCATCTAAGCTTTGCAACCTAATATGTCTCTATGACTTCTTCCCTATTATTAATAGCTCATATTATTAATAGCTCAGAGTTTAGTTCTGGTTGTACAAAGTATAAACTACAAAAATGTTAAAAAAGCCTGATCATTTGTTTGGTATACTTAGAAGATGACAATTCATCTAAATTTGACTACATCAAAATCGCCATGGTATAATATACACATTTTCTGCTCCCCAATAGATCCGAAGAATATATTGACATGAATTAAATCAGTTTTGAGTTCGAATGTACAATTTCAACTTCATGCTCTAAAACTGGCTCCATAATAGGTGAAGTTTAATTTTTTACATTCATCAAATATTTATCAGTCCAAAAAAAAGTCGATCTAGGTTTCCCAGAATGTTTTCTTAACTGAAAATAATGTTCGAGATCGTCATGGTAGCTAAGAATTATACTTATTATTCAGTCTACTGCTCTATTTCGTTGAAAAATGTTAATTGAATTCACACTTACAGAACGGATGTGCTTTAAAGACATGAAAAAAGATGTGTTCCAGGATTTTAGTAATTTCGTAATTTGGAAACAATTTCACAACTTTCATTGTAAACCTGCAACTGGTGGACCTCTAAAAGATTTTTATGTCTACTGTCACCTACGTTAAAATAATGAATAGTATACGTATTTATTCAAAGAGAACTTTGCTATTACATTTATTTCAACTGTTTATTAGGTGATTTGTATGCTAATGAAATTATTCCATAAATTTTGAAATTCTTACATCCAGCGATGTCTTAGTCGTTATTTACATAACTAGATACCAAATCTCTTTACCAATAAAAAACTGTTAATGTTTTCCTTATTGGCAAAAATATTTAGGATATTATAGTAATCAATTTGCCGATGACCCTGGGAAACGGTTCACAGTCTCTCAAGTTCTTGGTACATTTGAATAATGTCACACCAAAAAAAAACTTTCATTCGGAATGAAATGAAATGTAAATCTAATAAGATACAAAATGTTAAAGGATACACACAAAAAAAAAGTTGAATGAAGATAACCAAGCTTCCAACTTAATTCGTTGTATTGAAAATACTTTTCAAAAGTCTTGACTCTTTGATTTTTTTGGTACAATATATACCATATATTTTCCATATTTTTAGATCTGTTACTTTAGTCAACACCTGAGTATGAAACGCCATTTTACTTTTATTGTCATAAATATTCATTCCTCAATTTATTCAACTAACAATTTATTTGTTTGAATTTAACTGATTCATGCATTTGTTCGGCACATTAAAAATGATTGTTTGCAAAATTTGTTCTATTTTAAATGACACTTGATTCATAATGTTACATAAATTAATTTGTTTGATGAAGAGTTGTGAACACTTATAGATTCATTGTTTGAAATTTTTGGAAGTAAATGTTTGTCGTACATACTTTTTTTGTAACTATCGAATAATTTACTACAATTTCTGTGAAACATGAATACAGTTGCAGAACCTGAATTTTTAAATCTGGCAACATGATAGTCTAGTGATAGTAACACAATATTCCGTCCGTATATTAACAAACATTTGTTTTAATTATGAGCTGTCATTTAGTATCTCGTAAAAATTCAAAATGAGTGATAACGATCAAGAAATTTGTGCTACCCCACCAGATATTACCGAACAATAATTTGCTGCCAGCAAAATCAAGAGAAAAATAGGAATATTATTTTGAAAATTTTATGAGTTAGAGAGAGGAGAAAAGCATAACTTGGTTTAACGAAAATATTCTTCTCGTTTATTTCGAATATTTAGCAAAAACTTTGGAACCATCGTCATTATGGGATTTACTCAATGCTAACAAGTACCCTGAATATCAAGAAAACTGTGAACATCAGCGAATATTCCAAATCACGTGCCTCTCTAAAACACAAATCTGATGGTTATAAACCGGATAAGTCGTCGACGCTCACCAGTGAACAAATAAATCAATTCATTAAGGAAGCTTCAGATGGAAAATATGTGTTTTCGAAGGTAACGCAACTCCGCTTTTTCCTTCTATTAATTGTTTATAAAATTTTTGCAACAATTTTTGAAATACTAAGACACAACATAAAGGTTGAAACTAAATCATTCAACCTCATCAGCCAACAGCCAATCATATTGCCTTTCCCAGGCACCTCTAAAGCAAAGCCTATTTCTGTAGTCCCATGAACTATAACAGCCGAGCAAAAGGATTTGAAAATATATTACAGACCAAAAAATACCTGTTCGCATTTGTATTTGACATTATCATATTATTTAAAACTCTTCAAATTTATTTATTCACTCCCAAAGTGACGGCGGAATATCATTAAATAATTGTAATAATGTAACTATAAATGTACATAATTATAACAAAAATGATCCCTGATGTAGAAAATACTGTCACCAATTTTTAAATCATTCAATTGTGTCCTGACTGACTGACTGACTAAATGAGTTTATTATCCAAAGCCATAATCTCAAACAAATATATTGGACCAATTCTTCCTAAGGTTAGTCGTAGAAAAAGTATAGTACGCACCTCGAGGATAAGGCCAATTACGTCCACTCGCGAATTATCGCACTCGGCTAACGCCCCGTGCTAACAATTTTTTGCTCGTGGGTATTAGGCTTCTTATTCTACTTGGTACGTAATATACTATTGTGTATGTTTCATTCTGTAATGACCGGTTGGTCTGTTTATAATTATTTCATCAAGTACTTCATCATCATTACTTCATTATTGGACATGAATAGTACAGTAATTGCTGGTTGAAAGACGAAAGAAATTCAGGGTTCATATGTGAAAGTTAATTCAGGAAGTGAAACTCAATTATAGTAAAAAATTGCAATATCGGTTTGAGAAAATAATATTCACGTGAAACATGGGATGAGAATGTCCATGTTTGGGGTATATTAACTCCTTTGAGTAGTTTATCCAAGCTGGCATATTTTTTTGTTTGGGAAAACCCTCGAGAAGGAAGACCCTCAGGTAGAATAAATTATATAGATACGAAAAATAATAATTAGAGAACAGATATCTAAGGAAAAGGACTTCCTCAACTTCGACTCCGACTTTCTGATCTTCTGAAGTTTACTTCAAACTCCATAAATTGTTGTGACAGTTTCGTCTCCGTTATTGAAGGTAGAACAAGTCTTGAAGTTTCTACTGTCATTTTGATTTTGAATCATCTCGTTGTTGATGTTCTACATGGACGTAAAATAAGTGAACGCAGAAAATATCTACGACACATATTGTCAAAATATCTAAAACAACGGTTCGTTGAGGCCAGTCTCAACTCATCTCAACTCATATAATCTAACGCCCTTCGTGTTATTAGCCAAGGGAGTAGTTGTTTTCTTACTGGTATCGGTCCATTAACCTACAGTGTATGTGAGTTGAAACTGGCTTCAATGAATTTTTCTTTCAGATAATTTGATTTACAGCCAGTCTTCAAGTTTGCCCTCTCACTCTACTTATGTGAAGAAATAGGTTGTATTGAAGTCTACTTCAAAATAATATTTCAGTGGGTATTTATTCGAATTAAGAGCCATTCCAATCAGTACACTTTTACCAACGTAACGCAAGTCTATTCATCCCGTCAGCATAAAAATTGTTTGTTCAAAATTCGATGAAGTCGACGAAGGCCATTTATGGCTGATCCTGATTGACAAAAGTTCTACCGGTGAAAAAGTTATCGAAATGTTTGAAAGGAAGGTAGTCGCTTGGCAAGAGGTCTGGGGAGTCTGCATGGTGACGCAGAACTCTGAAGCTCAATTTGTATAATTTTCGAAGGGTGGGACGGGCGGGGCGTTAAGCAGGATTTGTCCTCTTCTGTTGACTACTGCTACTGCAATTTTTGGTACATTTCGTTGATTCTGATATGATGGTTTGGCCCTGTTGCAGAAAGTTATATAGTGAATTACACCAGCTGCTGACCACCATACAGTAACTATGATCTTTTTCTGGTGGGTTTTGTTGGAATATTCGATATCGATTGGCTCTTCATGAGAAAGGTCATAATTTCAAGTTGCTGAATGGAACTCGTTGGCGCTAAAGTTTAAAAGTCAGTGGATATTGAAGAATTGTCATGGATTTAATATGACAACGCCCAGAATGACCTTAAATTGTTCCCGAACAACGACTTCACTTGAGGTGAATAACTCGGTCTATTTTATTTTTAGGGATGTCCATGTATTGCAAGTGACCATCGAGGGATATCTCGAGCCAGAGATCCATATTGTCTCCAACCTTTTTTTTTATTATATATCAACGACTTAGGTATTGGAAAAAAACAAGAATACAATATATTGCATTGCTGACGACAGCACACTTGTCTCGTCATACATTTGGATTCCAGGATATCGGCTACGGAGGCACATCTTCACTGCCAGCAGGAGGTTGCGTATCTTAATGAGGATGTAGAAGTGATTTCGAAATGGAGTGAAAGTAACGAGTTTCAATTCAATGCCACATAAACCCAGGGCTCGGTTTTCTCCAAGAAGACATATGTCTTCGAATAGGATATAATAATGTCAGGTCAGACAATTCCGTTTTCTGCTTCGATACGTTTGTTAGGGGTTAAAACGGACACCAATATGTCTTTGCACAATCATGTCGCTGGAATTGCAAAGGTTGCTTCTCAAAAGCTTTGAACACTGTTCCGAACCAGAAAACTGTACAAACCTCAGAAACTTTTAATGCTTTATGAAGCTCAGACCAGACCTTCTTTGGAGTATTGTTCTCATGTATGGAGCTCTGCCCCCAAGCATACCTTTAAGTTGCTGGATTTTATCCAGAAAAAAGCCATCTGCATGATTGGAGACGCGAACGTCACGTGCATCCTTGATATAGCTTAGATACTTTCACTGGAATTATTCAAGTGACTTGGCACATTTGATTCTACCAAGAGCGACGAACTGTGGCTGCTCATCGTTTTGAGATTCAACTCAGTACACCTCGAATTCACTGTTTAAGAACTCTTTCATCTTGATAACTGAGTTTATGTGGAATAAACTTCCTGGGAAGGTTTTCCAAATGGATTTAATATCCAACGATTCAAATCCAATGTAAATCGCTACTATCGCACAGACACCGCTCTGAGATCGCCTTAAGACTTTTCCTGTAGTGCTTGTGTTTTGTCCTTGACAAAAATTGTTTGTGGCAGTCAGGTATTTACTACGTTCTTCTTCATCTTTCTCAGTAGAAGTTGATTTTGAAATATAGATGAGTTGGAAAAAGTAAATACCAAAATAGATACTCTTTCTGAAGTTGTTTATATCGAAATTGTAGTTAATCCGATTATAATATTGTTAATTTTGTTTATGATTCTCTCAC
Organism: Leptinotarsa defecta; assembly: GCA_015342085.1. Lineage (NCBI taxonomy): Eukaryota > Metazoa > Arthropoda > Insecta > Coleoptera > Chrysomelidae > Leptinotarsa > Leptinotarsa defecta. The sequence continues at coordinate 9,073 of WOGO01003106.1, read as the reverse complement.
TGACTATCATCATTCTTGATTTGATATATTTTTTATTTTATATCACCCTGAAGGCGGCCTTCTCAAGTCGACATATCATACCACAAGAGAATAATTCAGACGACATAAATGACATTATTATTCGCAGAACAAAAAGTGGGTCTGTGGTGTAATTTATTTGACAGGCCATTCTGAGACGTGATTCAGGATCGTAATCGATTTCTATACATAGCTTTCGATTGTTTGACTATGTTAATGCTCAATGATCGAGACTTGTACCCAAGTTTGTTGTATAAGAAACGGTGTCGCAATAACGTGCTTCTTCCAGGAAGACAATCGACGAGCATTCGTGGTTCAGACGGCAACGGGGCTTGTCTTTTTACACGCTACATTAACTTTTGTAGTGGAGTATGGGACAATGATATTGGTTTTTATTATTCAAAAAACAATTATTTTATATATTGAAATAAAAAGTAATACTCAAGTTTTCGTTAATCGGGTTTTCAGGCGGGTCCATACTGACTGTCACGCCTAAAAAAGCTATTGTATAGTGAAACACGTGTTGTAGTTAGTTTTGTAAACCATTCAGTAACGTTTCAAATTGAGTCTTACTTGAATAGGTACGTTATGGTTTTTTACAATTGTAAATGGGCCCAATGTACATGAATGTCAAGTGGAATGTGACTAAGTATGTGAAATACAACGTAAAAGTTACGAAATTCATTTATTTTTCTGTTATTGATTATATCGTGAATTATGAAATGGAAAAATAAATGAGTATATTGGAACTGATTAATGGAATAACTAAAATCCGAAGTGAGATCGTCCACAGCCCATCTGTTCACATATTTTCTATCAAATTTTAAACACAGACGATTCCACAGACACAGACGATGCAATTTTTTAGAAACTATAAAGTACTCAAAAAACACTTTTCTCCAAATTTTCTACTCAGTTGGAAATTGTTATAACGTTCATGCGTTTCAAATCAGTATTTGAGTTCTTTGAAAAGCACCAACAATACACGTGAAATCTCCAATCATTTTATGTCAGGTACTTGAATGACCTCTCAAGATAGAAAAATACCTACTTCGAAGCTTCTTCAAATAAGTTATTCATAATGGAAAAATGGAAATTTATGAAAAATTTTGTCTTGTCTGTGCGTAAGGCATATAAGATGGTCAATTTTTCGATCTATCGAAAACGAGACGAATAAAAAATTCTAAAAAGGGTGTTTTACGGCACATTTACGAGAATTAATTTTTCAAAAAAATTCAGTGACAAGTTCATGAATTTTTTTTGTTACTTTCAAAAAAGTGTACAAAACAGTCGGTTGAAATTTTCCTGTTACTTCATTATTACCGGAATCTAGGAAAGGTCTAATTTCAATTATATCCACAAAACTACTGCAGATATCAATATTTTCCATATAACAAATTTTGTTCGCCTACTATTGGAACATTTTCCTAACTGTAATGCTACTTTGTGTAACATGGCAAAAATTTCATTTATTTGTTTTAATTTGAGGATAGCCATGAAGATATTTTGATAGCAATACAGGATGTATAGTAAATGTAAGTATGTAACATGAATGTTTTTAACCCCATTCGAAATACATTCTTTTTGTAGTTGAAATACTCGACATATAGTAGGGGAGCCCAGGAGTGGATTTATTCTAGCGCGACAGATAAACTGGAGGGGAAAACGTGCATCCTGTTCAAGCCGTCTACCACATATTAGCCCCGAATTGAGAGACGGGCAAGTAGGGCAGCACGTCAGATTCATAAAAAAAATTGCTCATCAGAAATATTCGAATGCATCGGATTAATGTATTGTGGCTTCATTTAGAGGTAAAAGAGTAGATTAACGAATATCTGTCGATTTGAGCATGACGTATGGGGACTAGGCGGGTCACAAAGTTGCAAAATTAACGTTGCCTTGACATTATCAAGCGTGTTTGATTTTTTTTATTTTGAAGAAAATGATGTAGCAATCACAAAAATAATCTGATCTGCCGATTTCCATAAGCGTAAGTAATCAACAATAGTATATATGACGTCATATTTAGAAATTTTTGTGTTTTGACTTGCTACAAATATTTGTTCAGATGTATCACGTAGCCAATAAACTATTCTATTCTATTCTATTCTAGTATACTGAGGGACACATTTTGACATATTCTCATTTTATGTTGCTTCCCCTATCGCACCTTAAGAGCATACTCGCAGAGCAGATTTCAACAAAGAATAAAACATATGGTCTGAAGATTATGGTTCGGGAGCTACGAATTATTTGAGTTGAAAACGAGCCACCTTGAATAACTTTTGGAACAATGATGAAAAATAAAAAAAACGCTCCAAGAATAGTATACGGGGGAACACATTTTTCATCTAACTCTTCCTATCGCACCTCCAGAGCATGTCATAATTTTTTTATTGGATCAATTGTTTTGCATTATCAGATGGTCCATGATGAACAGATTTCAACAAAGTAAAATACATTATGGTCTAGAACTCATAGTTTGGAAGCTAAAAATGATTCGAGTTATAGGTGGTTTTGTGAAATATACTTCAAAGAAGTCTTATTTTGCCTAACTTTGAATTCGATATTCCCTTCATTTTTTAGTTGTCTCATTCTACAATAACGATAACCTACCAGGTGAAGTTACAATTGGTGTTACTGTTATTGTGAATGCTTGAGAAGCAATGGTATATGCGCTTTGAGAACGGATTAAAATAGTGAGTTACACCAGAATGGAAATCTTGCTAGAGCTGCCGCCGCCCGTATGTTCAATGATAATCATCCAGAAAGAAATGTACGACACAAGTACGTTTCGGAATTATTGAACATTTATGGAAACTGGATCTGTTAACAATAAAAAGCATAACCGTTCAGGAGTTGTCAACGATGAAGTTATTTGAACTGCACTTTTAGGGCACGTTGGAATAATGGAAAATTCGCAATCTCTCACCAAGTTATCTCGAGAATCAGGAAACAGTCGTCCAAATGTTTTTAGGATCCTGCATAAGTATAAATTTCATCCTTATAAGTTTAGACCAGTTCATGAATTGAACGAAGGTGATTTTGATAGACGTATCGAGTTTTGTGAAAGTCCCAGTGAACGGACCAACTTGCATCAGAATTTCTTGTATAAAATTTGTTTTTTGGATGAATGTACGATCAGTTTGAAAAAAGAAGTGAATCGACAAAATTGTCGATATTGGAGTGATACGAATCCTCATTTATACTGTCAAGTTCATACCCAACGACTTCAAAAACTGAATGTTTGGCAAGAATTTTAGGTGACCACATTATACGACCTTTTTCTATCGATGATAATTTGACTGAATATTTGGATATGTTAGAGAATCGAATAATACCGTGCATCAATAGGGCATTTGAGGAGGATATAAATTTATTCGAAAACGAAACACTTTTTCAGCAGGATGGTACACCTTCTCATTATGCAGCTCCAGTACGACAATTTTCAGATGATCATTTTTCTGGTCGCTGAATTGGCAGAAGAGGTCCTACAGAATGGTCACAAAGTTCTTCAGATCTCGCTTCTGTAGATTTCTTTCTATGGGGTCAATTGAAGTCTAAAGTGAATGAGATAGAATCAACAACATTGAAAGAATTGAGAGAGAATATCATGAGACATTGTAGAGAAATAACTCCCGAGATTCTCAACCACGTGAGGGCGGCAATGGAAGCTCGTTTGTTCCATTGTAGGGAAGTTAGTAGAAATGTTTTTGAACATTGAACATATAGAAATTTTTTTTCTCATTGTCCAGTCATCAGATTTTGATTCAATAATTAATAAAAAATCTCTTTTTCTGATTTATTGCTTCCATATTTGTCTCTAGACCAAATATTTCAAAATGTGGCCTCCTCTATAACTGTTGATCTGTTTTTGATCTGTTTCTTTATTTTTCCTGGAAATCATTATTTCAAAAGTTATTCAGGGTGGACCATCAGCTTCAGACCATATGTTTTATGCTTTCTTGAAATCTGCTCAACATGGAGCATCTGATAATACGAGACAATTTAGGGTGATCCATTTAAAAAAAATGGTGACATGCTCTGTTGATGCGATAGGGGAAGTAACATAAAATGTGAATTTTATGTGTGAAATTGTGTGAAATTGTGAAATTGTGTTTTTTTATTATTATACCATTATACCATTATATCATTATACCAAAAGTTATTTAGGGTGGCTCGTTTTAAATGGAATGCACTGTATTGTTTGGGAAGAGGTCTGGTTGAACAGTAACTTAACATGTAATGTTTTGAAGTATATGGAGGCTCAGTTTTGAAAGTATTTGATTATTTTTATTGGAAAACATACAAAATTCTTTGGTGACATATGCGGATAGCACAATTGAAAAAGATTGATATTGAGTAAGGCTTTCGTCAAAAGATCAACTAATAAATAATCGAAAACAAATTGAAAAATTGACATTTGTTTGAATACATATTTTGATAGAGAATCGGCGAAATTTAAGTACCTATATATATTTTTAATTATCAACTTTTAGGATTCATACACTTATTATCATCTTCATGAAAAATTTATCAAAGACTGAAAGACTACAATGATGTCAATCCAGTGTCCATTTTAAATGAAATTTTCAATTCCAATATTAAAAATTATATCATTTGTATATCAACGGTTTGTAGTTTTTCATCTTTAGATATATTTGTTGTGGGAACAAACGAGTTTCCAAACGGAAAACAGCCAACAATCCCAAAAACCTACAATACAAAAGTAAATATATCATTGATGAAATTTGTGTTGAAAACCTATGTTGTCTCATAAGTGACATCAGCGTTTTCATTGCTGCCTTGTAATTAGACCTTTTTCTGACTCTTCATTGAGAGTGTAGTAGATATTCTTATCAATCAAGTTACTTATGTATGTTGTATATTGTATATTTATTCATAAAATGGTGTTTATTCATCTCGCTGGTTATTCACATAAACATGGTTTACTCACATCGACGGTTTAGCAGTATTCACATTTTTTTTCTACCATCAAATCTGCAATATTCAGTGAAGTGACGTTGAAAACCTTGTACTATTCGAATTAACAGCGCTAGAAATCCCAGTCTGATGCCCAACAAGGCCTAAATATTTGGTATGCTCGCGGGTGTGCTCATAAATCTCGGATTCGGTAGTTTGCAAAGACTAGTTGGCCTCGCACATTTTAAACCAATCTTTGCTGTTTTAGCCGCTACCTGCCTTACCGATTTACAGACACCACCCTTAGGCAAAAACTCTCGCGAATTAATGTACCATTAGGATTTCTCGGTAAATTTCAGATATGTTTGTAGTCTGATGGACTCTGAAAAAATGGTGAAAAAAATACCTGAGACACCTTTTCGGAAATTGCAGTGAACTCTGGATCATTGAAGTATATGGTTCAATGAAAAACCGCAGGAAACGTTTTCAACTAGGTGGAGAATGACATAGGTGTTCATCCTATTGGTTAGGTTAGATTAGGTGCAAAGTGAGTGGGTCTATTCGATCCTCCACCGCAACCCGCAAGGGTTTATTGTGGCTCACACCTATTCACAATCGACCAAATAAACCCAGCTTCTTAACGAAGCCGATTAGTTTGTATGGTGAGTGGTCTTTCAGGTCAGATGGTAAGAGTATGATTCTACCGAACTCTAAAAAACTTGATTCGGTCCCCAGCGGGGAAGGCACAAAATATATGTTCTGCTGTTTCATCGTTGATGAGGTAGTCAGATAGTCAAGGTGGAAGATTCCTACCTTGATACCCCCGATAACCTTCCTATATGAGGGTTTTTGCACGTCAGCTACACCTGAGAATGCTTTGGATTCAACCGTACAGGGCTTTTTCGTCTCTGGTTTTGCGAATCATCACTTGAACGCAAACGTTTGTTAACCTGCTCATGGGGGGTTTGTTCCTCCACCTGGGACGGATTCTGCGTACGCCGCTCAAACATTTGGTGCAAGGCGATTTCATAAGTTACCCCGCTCTCGAGCAGATGACTCAGTCGTTTCCTGGCTGCACCACCAAACCTTTTTTGTAGGTTCAGTTACTGGATCAGGAGTTGGAGAGTTGAGAAGCTCTCGCTCCCGATCTAAATTCACAGGGAGGTTAGTTGGAGTCGTAAGCTCGACATCCATATCCTCTGTAGACTCAGACTGTCAGAAAGAATTCTTAAGTTTACTCTGTGCGTAAAAGTCCCACGAGTAGCTAGGAAAAGAAGGTCAATCACGGCAGAGCCCCGCATTAACGTGACAAGGCGATGCTACGACGAGAGGGCGTCCGGTATCTTTAAGGTTCCGTAGAGACATCTGATAGGCTCAGTGTCATTCATTCTCTCGGAACGGATACACACATTTTGGGATCAAGCCATCGTTTAGTGATTCTGCCATTTCCGTATCCAGCGGGGCTACGTGGAAGCAGGCAGCAGGCCGGTTTGCTCAACCCTCACAACACAAGCTAATGTACTCAGGCAGTGAAAGATGAACAAGGACAGTCAACCCAATTCTATTGACTTAATTTATGACTGGGACCGAAGTGAACCCTCACTTTTGTCATGAAATGACCTAACCTAATCGTCGTCATTTCACGATAAAGGCCACATGTCATGTCATGAAATAACAAAAGTTATACAGTGTACAAAGTACACATTGTATTGTGTTGTAGTTCTGGTGTTTGGAACGAGAAACCTAAGGGACTCCAGCCTCCCTGAAAGATATTGTGAACAGACGTGAAGACGGTACACTGGGCCACCGAGTGTACAGAAAACCAACCCACACAGACAGATACCTGAACAAAAACTCGAACCACCAGCCACAATAAAAAAGATGGGTGTGCCTGAAGAACTGAATCACCTGAAAAATGCATTCAAACGTAATGGGTACAGCGAAAGAGAATTCGAACGGGCCAAAGCAACCACAGCTAGGCTAGTCAAGGGAAAATATTTCCTTTCCTGTGTCAAAAATATCACAGATCGGTTTGGTAGAATCTTAGTGGAACACCACATGAAACCAATATTTAGGCCAAAAAAACCATCAGGCAAAGTCTCAGGTCAGCGAAAGACCCTAGAGAACATCTAGCAACGCCAAGGGATTACCTGATTCCGTGTAGCTGCGGGTCGGTCTGCATCGGAAAGACGAAACGAAGTATAGGGACTCGTCTCTCCGAACACAGGAGAAACTGTCGCCTAGACAAGTCGGCTGTGGCCGAACATGCTCTCAACAAAGAAGGTCCCCATATTATCTCATTCGAAGACACAGTAATACTCGACAGTACCCAAAATTTCTACCCAAGAGTATTTAGAGCATAGGGATAAATTCAATAGAAAAAAAGAGACACTGAATACACGAACAGGTAATGGAATTAAGAACGATGTAAATAGAGCACCCGGTACTGAAATAGTAGTTGATGCGTTGGATACAACAGAAACAAGAACCAGAGCACCAGCTCGGGTACCACATCGCTATTGAAAATGTCTACCGCAGCAGTAGATGAAACATCAGAAGTAGAAATCTGCAGACCCCGGCCAGAAAACCTGGACAATAGCTTTCCTACAGTTTCGGCCGTGAAAGTTTACATTCTTCGAATATTAAGTTTATTTTGTTGCAACTAAATTCGATGCAGTTATGCCAAACACTTTATGTTGCGTCCTTTGCGACTTTGAAAAAAAGTTTGGCGCAAAGTTTCAACTGACTTGAAGCTCAGGAAAGAAAATATTTTCCAAAAGTCCGATTTTCCAGAATTTCTGTACAAGACTTTGGACGAAATTCACGCCAATTTCAGACAAAATATATGATTGAACTGACCGATACTTGAAAATGTAAACTGTCAAGTGGAAATCTGGATTTAGAGAAAGCAGAAATGTTCTACTGGACGCTGAACAAATGGTAATACCTCTTTCGGGATAAATGAAAACAGAAGAACCTGTCGCTCTGACACGGAGAAAAAAAACAGTGATTCAACGTCCCAGCTAGGCTACAAATCATGGCATCAGATGACATCAGACAAACGAAAGAAAAATCAACCGAAAAAATTGAAAACACAAAAAAATAATTTTGAAATCGTCAACAATAACTCTGATGATTGATGCGATAATAACTGCTCTTGATTGTGAAGTAGGGTTTGAAAGCTTCACAAAAATGTTTCTCATTTGCGTCGTATGATAGTTCAGAAGACGAAAACGATTCAATAATAAACATAAGACATGCATACTCAATTAATGATTTTAGTGCGATGAAAATATCTTAGCAGAATTGTTCCTAATGTAAATTCCAAGTCCAAATTTTTTCTATGGAAACAAACGGTATAAAAATAACTTCTCTAATAAAAAAAGGTTTTCTGGGGAACCTTGGTCTGTCTTTCCTGACATTACTGTTGAAAGCTGTATTACACTCGCGTATATTTTCCAGAAGCTTTGGTGTATGTAAAACGAAGAAATTAAGACTTGTTGAGAAATCTACAAGTGATATTAATTTTGAATAACTTTTTGACAGTGATGAATGTGAGACGATCTAAGTATATTATTGATGGGTAACTTTCGCAAACTCATTGACTCCTTGTGAAATTATTGTGAATCTGTTGTTTGATTGAAACTAATTTTCTCAACCCAAGGGCAAAGTTGTTTATCTGTGCCTGGAAACACAACAAGCGAATCGACATGAACTAAACTCATTCGTCAGCAAATCTCGATGTAACGGAACGCAAAGTATAATAAATCCTTCCCTTTATCGTGCATAAATCTGTAATCGCTAATTCGTCTTCATGAGCCTCCGATTTCCGAGCTTGGACTTCGCGGCGCTGGGCGTCTCTGACGTCGCGACGCGAACGCACGGCTCGGCTGATCGATGTAAGCGACCAGAGATAAAGTTCGCCCACGCGAATTGGAAGCACGTGTCGACATTGCCAGAGGCGGCGATGATTTTGAGTAGTTCAAACAATGGGAGATGTTATTCCATATTCGTTTAGTCTAGTGATCCAAGGACTTATTTACAATATGAACATAATCGATTGTTGTTGAAAAATAAGTTGATTTCTTGCCGATGTTGAAAATTTATTTATATTATTTTTCAGGGATCAGGG
>WOGO01003105.1:0-14788 GCA_015342085.1 Leptinotarsa defecta | reverse complement strand
GGAAGTAGCAGTTTCGTACACAGCATCCTAGTAATTCCATGATTACTTGTATCGGTAAGTTTGTTCCATCTTTCAGGTGCCCATCTTTGGATAGCTTCTTCTGTATGATTTAAAGTGCTTCTTCGACAGGTACGTTGGTGTAGAGGCTTTCCACGTCGAGACTGATCAGTTGATCCTGCTCTTTGACTTTGATTTTCCCTAGTAGTTTAACAAAATGCCTTGAATTTGTCACAAAAGATGATGTTTTACCTTGCAGTGGTTTAATTATTGGTAGTAAAAATCTGGACAAGTTCTGGCTGAATCTCTGGAGCTAATGATCGGTCTGAGCGGAACATACTTTTTGTGGATTTTGGGTAGTCCATACAAGTGAGGGGGCTTACTGTGGTACGGTGTTAGCGAAGATCTCTCTATTTCCGAAAAATAGACTTGGTGTTTTTCCACAGTCTGGTACAACTTTCTTTCATGTGATGCAGTAGGGTCTCTTACACAAGAAGCTCCAAGTCTGGTTGAGATACGTAGACGACACCTTCATAATATGGAACCATGAGAATGCAGAACTAGACACTTTCCTGAAGCACATCAATAACATAAGTCCTTCAATCACTTTCACAATGGAGAAGGGAATGAACAACGAATTGCCTTTCTTAGATGTATATCGAAAACCCACTCACACAGGACGGTAATTGAACCAAAAATCCAACTACCATCAATCGACTAAGAGAGGAATCATCAAGACTCTACTAGACCATGCTCTGTAATACAAAGGAAGGTATCGAAAAGGAACTAGGCATCATCAAAAATGATCTTCAACGGAATGGTTACTCCAGATTGATGGGAGAACAGGCTTTAGCTAGAAGACGTCTTTGGGTGATGACTGAGTCATCACCCGAAGACGTTATTTTCAGCTATTCATTTTTAATTCTTTTTTAGCTGTTTCAGGGATTTCAAATCATTTTATAGTAGACAATGGAAGTCCGAACTAATGAAAGAACAAATGTAGTTTGGTTGATGTCAGAAACCTTTTATACAAGAACAAAAAAAAAGCTGTCGCCTTTCAGTAAGTATTGGCTTATTGCTTGTTTTGAAAAGTATTAAAAACTCATTCTACAAATTCTTGAATTCATTAAATCAGAAAAGTACAAATGTGATTGAACTTTTTCTTAGAAATAATGAATATGGACAACAAGCTGCCAAACTATTTGACCAACGACATCCTGACAGACATATCTTTCTTGATCGATTCAAAATGAAAAGAGGCAGGTTGAAAATCAGGTACCTAATTAAAAAAGGAAAAGAGGTAGAGGTATTGGGACAAATTACAATGAATAGTACGTTTTTTATAAGAAAATTGCCCACATCGGTGGATGTGAATCGTAAAAGTACCCGGCTAATATTGAAAATATTAAGATTCAGTTATTGCCAAAAATAATGGAAGGCGACTTTGATGGTTGCATGCCATGTCGTGAAGTGACAAGTGAAGTACTTCAAAGTGTATGATGTTTTGAAGATTACCTGTTTACTTGATTATTTTGATATGTGATGGAATCGGCTGATACTTGATGAAAATCCATAAGGTATTCAAGAAACACTTTGTGAAATTTTCACTAAAGAGTTTTACAAAAACGCAACACATGTTTCGCTATACGATAGCTTCTTCAGGGGTGTCTATAGACACATTTCCAGGTCTATTCTTCTTTGCTTTTGCGTATTTTTGGATCTAATCGTCAAGTATGATGTAAAGTGGATTCTCTAAGACAACAGGAGACGTTCAGAACACTGGTTGGACACTGATGAGCCACCCAGACACTTTCCAAAGGGGAAAACCCACCAAAAAACGACCGTGGTTACTGTACGGTGGTCAGCGGTCAACAGCAGCCGATCAATGAAAGAGGTCCGATCCATCTTAACGATAACACCCATCCGCACGTTCCATAAATCGCCGTCCAAAAGCTGAACGAATTCAGCGTTGAATTTCTGCCTAATCCACCATACTCCTCAGACCTCTTGCTAACTGACCACCATCTTTTCGAGCACTTCAATAACTTTCTCACTGGTAGAACTTTCGCCAATCAGGATGTATGCTTGCATAATGTGTATGTGCCTGTACATATGAATATTTATATTTTTATACAGGTTTTGTCAATAAGAGTATATCTTAGACAATAAATCATATTCTGATAGACTGATATCAGTAGGTTATATAGATAGCATATACCTTGTACTTTAGCTAGTTCTTATACTTCATTTATCACTATTAAATTTTTTTTAATTTTCTCTTCGTAGTACCTTAAGGTAATGGTCATTTCAGTTAATAATGTGAAATTATTTACGTGAGGAAAGGAAGAGGAATGAGAGTGAAGTCCTCACTTAACCTAGAGATATTCAAATAATAATGTAATACTAATGGTCAACACACTGGTTAACATCTTTCAGTATATATATTCGACACGCAGGTCATTGGAGTTCCGAGTTGCCTATGTTGTCATTTTAGTTGTTTCCTAGAAATAGTAAGTCTTCCAACTGAAATCACGATTGGCTTCTGTTGGTAACTCTATGCATATATGCCGTTTCCTGATTCTAGCAACCAGGTGTTGCCCATCTTTACACTTTATAGAGATTATTTAAATGAAGTTTCTTCTTGAATCAAAATTTGATTGTAGTTTATTAATTTTTTAAAATGTATGTTTCATGTTTTATATTGACTTTTTTAAGTTTGTTTGACCTGTTGAATCAACCAGTATTTTACGATATGTTTTTTTGTCTAATGTGATTGTGAAGGAAAACTGATTCAATAAATGTGTGATTGATTGATTGATTACAGTTCTGATATGCACTTTTTGATATGTCCTCGTGTTTTCTCAGCGATTCCGATTTCATCTCCTCGCTCGGCACAAAACGCTGTCTTTTCATGGGTCTCTTCAATCTTGAGAACAATGTTATTTTTGGCCAAAAAATTACAAACAAGCAATGACAAGAGAGCAGGTGCATTATTGTGATGCAAAAGCCATGAATTGTTTTTCCACATCACCGGACGTTTTCTTCGCATTGCTTCTCGCAAGTGGCACATAACTTCAAAATTATACTCCTTATTGACCGTCAATCATGTGGCAAGAACTCCCAATGAACTACACCATAGTAATCAAAGAAAACAGTGAGCAAAACCTCATCATTTGATCGAACTTGGCGTGCTTTTCTTTTATCTTGACTCTTCTGGGCCTCTCTGGGACGATACGACTTTGGTTTCGATGTCGAAACTATATACCCATGATTTTTCACCAGTTATGAGCCTTTTAAGCAAATCTGGATTGCCATTGACTTTATTAAACAATTCCTGAACGATGCTCATGCGACGGTTTTTTTGGTCAAAATTCTGCATTTTGCTGACATTCTCAGTCACTTCTCTAATAGTGATCCGACGATTCGCCATAACAATTTTCTTCACTTTTTCAACATTTTCATCGGTTTTTGACGTGCTGAGGTATTCAGGGCGAGCGTTGTCACTCACATCTTCTCGACCTTCTTGTATCACTCGTAAACATTTTTCTGGCTCAGAGTACAGCTGAAACTGTGAACATATGTTCGAGACGAATGTACCAACATGAAATGATACAAAAATTGCTAATCGAATGTATGTAGCCCGCAAAATTTTGAACATTAACCTTATTATCATATAGATATATAAATTCCTTTACATTATCTTCAGGACTACTTCATAAGCTAACACATTTTTAATAATTTTTAGTGTATCTATACTCCATGTATGTTTAACAACAAGAATTTCCTCTTCTGTTTAAAAAAATCTGTTTATTCAATAGTTTATTTGAATATGTGATCTCTTATAATTTAAAATGATTGATAAAGAACTAGAACTTTCACTTAAGGAAATCATTGAAAAAAGTATGTACCAGATATCTAACAAATAGGTACTATTACAAAATCCACCTTATTATTTTACAACACATCATGTCAGTATTTTCCAATGTTCAACTAATGATATTTCACCACATTACAACACTGTTTTCACTACATTTTATCCATACAAGTTGCCTGGGAATTCCTGATCTGATAAATCGTCGTTCTGGTCTTGGTCAGAATCAGGTGACTTTGGCCTCTTTCTTCCATAGGCCCTTTTACTGGTTGTTGGTAGCTGGTCTGTTTCTCCATGGAGCAGCGAGTTTCGATAAAGTAATAATGGTTGCCAATCTTCTCCCCTACTGCTTGGCATGCCTGAAATCATGATGGAAATTTTGACATTTATTTGGTTTGAGAAAAATATTTCCAATTGGTTATTTATCCACTCAGATAAAAACATGTCCAAATAGATAATTTTGCAATAAGCAATGAAGGATTTGAGAATCCAATGGAAGAAGATCCTTGAGATTGTCACCTAACCTATGTTCAATTATTTATAACAAATATTTCTATAACATTGAATTTACAATTTAGCTAGTTCGGACTTGCATTGTCTAATATATAAAATGATTTGACATTCCTGATACAACTAAAAAAGGAGAAGACGATTGTAGATACTAACAATCGAAACGTCGTGAACTAACGTGGCTTGGAATCTTTCAACTTTTTATTTCATTTTTATTTCTTTATAATTTTTTTAAATTTTTTATTTCTGTTTCAATATTTCTATTTTTAGTTGTATTTTATTTCACTATTCTTTCATTTCAGGTTATTTTTGCTTAATATAATTGTTATTTTCAGCTATTCATTTTTAATTCTCCTTTTTTTGTTAGAAGTCCAAACTAGTGAAATTCATCATGAAACATTGTCAATCACCTTCAAACAAACATTGAATTTACAAGATAATTTATAATAATCATCTATAGAATAAATAACAAAATTAAGAAAACTTAGTACATTTTGAAATCACAAATTATTCTATTCCCAATTTCTAATGCTTTTTATTCAAAATCTGAGTACCTGATAATTCAATGCTCATGCCGTTTAAGTTTAAATTATAAGTTATATATCTAAAAAAGACATATTTATATTCATGCTGCAAAAAAGAGACACTTTTTCTTAAATGTGTTTGTAACTAGCTTGAAAGATACTCAAATATTAAGCAGGTAGTTACAGTAGTTACAAATCCAAATTTTTCTAAAAATTCTGTTGAGTTGATTGGAGTTGAAGAAAGATAGCAGAGACTGCTTGATTAAAACATACAAAGGTATGTGGCATTATGTGTATTTCTAAAAATAATTTAGAAACTACAGGCAGTTATAATATAATAAATGGATGATAATCATTTGGATAGATAGATAATCTTTATTAGTTCTTTGGTACAAGGACCCTCACAGGTGTAAAACTTGGCAAATTATAGGAAAAAAAAATACATATTGAGTCCGAAAATACTTAAAAGGTTTATGTTCTGTATATAATGGAAACTTCCTTCCATACAGGATCATAAGGTATTATATAGACGATGATATCTACATTTTCTTATCTTACTCAAAACTTCAAGTACAATTTTCTGATGATACCTAAAGTGAATCTTTTTTTTGAAATTGAATAAAATGGTTTCAAGATTTAAGATGAATTAGGAAGGAACTTCTCATAAGAATTTACCACTTCCAAAAATGATTTAAGCTCTGTACCATTTCGATGCATAAATTGCCTGTCAGATATAATTCCATATCCAGCGTGGTATTGCCGAATTTTCCAATATTTATTTTCTAGTAAGTATGTATCTCTCCTCGATACAGTCTTTAGACACGGTTTGATCTCTGTTAGAGTATTGGTTCATGGAATGTTTTTCCCTGCTTGGGGCTTTGTTCACGAGATGGAGCTGTTAGTAGTTAACAATATTTCCCTTAGACATGCAGTTGAGCCACGATTAAATTAATCGAGTCCCAGGCACTTTACTGTTTGGGTTGGATCTTTCCTGCACTGATGAAAGGTAATACCTCAAAACCGCTCTGTAGGTAAAATACTCGAATAACTTCAGCATGGTCCTGCTGCTAGATGAACGAGAAACATCTGCGAGACTAACTTCTGTGAGATATCTTGCATTTACCAGAACCTACGGTGTAGGTAGTTGGGAGAGATGAATATTTGGAGATTTCATTTTGAAATATCGCTGGATATTGAATTAAATCCGACAAACATTTATGCAAAGTACCTCAAAGAGGTTCAGGAAAGATCAGATCCAAATAGCAAGTGCCTGGGACTCAATTGATTTCAATGCGGCTCAACTGTATATATGAATTTCTGATTGATTCGGCCGTTACTTGATGAAGATCCATAGTAATTTCATAAACTTAACATTACAACTAAACTTACAACTAACAACTCACAACTAAACATTACAATTTGATCTTCACAAACTTTATTTTCAAAAAATATATCAGACATGTTTTTCAGAAACCGACATTGAATTATTGATGTAAAATTCATATAATATGGTTAGGTAATTATAATTTGAGAATGTACTGTAGGTATATAAAAGTTGAGTAGATGCTCTAGGTAATTATGATCCAAGAAGTCCCTGAGTAGATATCTCTCACTTGTGATTACGTGAGATATATAAAAATTAGAGAATATAATAGAATTAACTTATAGTATGTCATTATCTACGAAAAAGCTACCGTGATGTAGTTTATGAAAATGCACATGTAAAACTTTCGTCAAAGAGAAAGACTGCTAACTAGTAACAGCTCCATTTGGTGAACAAAACACCAAGAGGGAAGGAAATATTCCACGTACCAATACAACAGAATTCGAACCGTGTCTGAAGACTATCATCTCTCCCAACTACCTACACCGTAGAATCTGGTAAATGTCTACAACTACTTCCCCGGCTGATACCACGCTGGATATTGAATTATATCCGACAGACATTTATGCAAGATATCCCACAGAGGTTAGTCTCGCAGATATTTCTCTTTCACCTAACAGCAGGACCATGCTGAAATTATTCGAGTAGATCACCTACACACCGATTTTGAGGTATTACCTCTCCTCAGTGCAGGAAAAGTCCGACCCACATAGCAAACTGCCTGGGATTCGATAATAATTTCAACGCGGCTCGACTGCATGTATGTTAACTAGTAACAGTTGGAAACATCTGCAAGTTAGTTATAAATATTTGCGAGAATAATCTCTGTGAAGGGCGAAAGTCCTTGTAATTTTTTTTTGGACTATTGTACTGTTCCCCCATGATAGTTACTTCTTTTCCCATTTAATGGTATTCATATCTGTTAATGTTTGGAATATAGCAATGTTACCACATGATAGAAGAAACTTATATCAAATGCTATTATAATTTTATAGAATTAACAATTGTCATTTGTGATCTCTTCTTTTTTTCACTAACATCGACTTTGATCCTATTTTGGGAAAGTCACATAAAGTTCAGCATCTTTTGTTGAACATTAGTGGAGCATTCACACTCATTTCCAAATGTTTTTTGAAATATTTTCGATATTTGGGTAGAAAAAAATTATGACAGTTGCATTACCTGTTCCAATTCTCTTATCTAAAAATCCCATAACGACTCTTTTGTCTTGTTTCAGCAGTTTGTTGGTGAACTCCGTCAGTATTTCGAGGAACGACAAGTTTGGAGGGGGCCCGGTGGGATCCTCCATGGTATTTTCAGAACTTGTCACTGCAAATATGATACCTGCTCTATGTAAGGCAGTTATTGCCTCCCGATTTTTCACAGCATCCAGACCAAAAGATAAGGCAAACCTCTTAGCCAGTTCCTGAAATTGAGAATATTTTTGATGATTAAAAAGCGGGTGGAATAGGATCATAAAAAACAAATAAATAGTTTAAACTTTGTTATAGGATTAAAAAGGTAATGTAATAAAAAAAAAGAAAAACAACAAATAAAAAACCAAACATCCACATACAGAAACTGAGAAACTAATTTATATATTTATATAATAATTAAGGAAAGCACATATATAGCTTGTCAAGTCTCTTCCTAAATTTGACAAGTGTAGTAACATTGATTTGGGCGGGTTGGATGTCCTTGTTCATCCTTCACTGCCTGAACCATTGTGCATGCTGTTTTTGGCGAGAGCATTGGCTTGGGATGTGGGGGTTGAGCAAACCGGCCATTGGATGCCTGCTTCCACGTATCCCCGCTGGATACGGGAATGACAGAATCACTTGTTGTTCTGTTATTCCCTAACTGAATGGCATCCTAATGATGGCTTATTCCTAAGGTCTGTGTATCTGTGCCGAGAGGATGAATGACACTGAGCCTATCAGCTGTCTCAACAGAACCTTATACCGGGCGCCCTCTCGTCGTAACATCGCCTTGTCGCGGTAATGTGGGGCTCTGCCGTGATTGACCTTCTTTCCCTAGCTACTCATGGGACTTTTATGGACAGAGTAAACTTAAAAATTCCTTCTGACGCTGAGTCTATAGAGGAGATGGATGTCAAGTTTACGACTCCAACTGACCTCCCTGTAAATTTAGTTCAGGAGTGAGTCTACAGAGGAGATGGATGTCAAGTTTACGACTCCAATTGACCTCCCTGTAAATTTAGTTCAGGAGCGAGAGCTTCTCAACTCCCCAACTCCTGATCCAATAACCGATCCTGAAGGTTTGATGGTGCGACCAGGAAACGACCGAGTCTTCTCCTCAAGAGCGGTGTACCTTATAAAACCGTCTTGCACCAAATTCTTGAGCGGCGTAAGCAGAATCTGTCTCATGTGGAGGAACAAACCCCCCATGAGCAGGTTAGCAAATGTTTGCTCTCAAGTGATGATTCGGCAAAACCAGAGGCGAAAAAGCTCTGCACCGTTGAATCTAAGGCATCGTCAGGTGTAGCTGATTGCAAATAACCCTCATATGGGACAGTTGTCGCGGGTATTGAGGTGAGAACCTTGCACCTTGACTATCCAACTACTTCATTAACGATGAAACAGCAGAGCATATACTTTGGCAGAGCCGTACTCTTACCATCTGACCTGGAAGACCACTCACCGTACAAACTAATCGGCTTCGTTGAGGAGCTGGGTTTATTTGGTCGAGTGTGAATAAGTGTGAGCCACAATAAACCCTTGCGGATTTGTTCATGATAAATAGTAGTTTCAATTTGAAAAAACTGCATAGTCTGTAAATTTAACTTGTGGTCAGTTGATGAATAAAAGAGCTAGTACTTCTACTATACCATCGATTTAAACAATTTTGTTAAGTTTATAGAAGCACAAAATGTCCCTAACCAAATTTTCAATTCAAGATTTGAAAATCCCTGACATACTTGCTTCCTGCAGGGAGTATAAAAACCAAGAGAAGTGACTAGTAAATATTTGATAGCTGAAGTTGACATGGAAAAGAGGATGATTAGTTCTTCAGTAGGGCACATGTGGTGAATAAAATTGGGAGATAGAATGTGACCTATTTTGTTTTGGTTGAGTTTTGAGAAGAGAAATGTTTTAATTTACTGTGATTTAGATGATGACTCACGAAATACCTAACACAATTGTTAAATTTCTTGCAAGTTCACAGATATCTAATATTCAATACAATAAACTAAAACATTCATTTTTTTCCCTATCCAAATAAAACACAATACTTCACAATATTGCGTCTATTCAATTCGTTGAAATGTTCACCACTAAACATCTGAGCCTTTCACTAAATAAGTAGTATCCCATGGAGTATCCATCCGTGTTTATTTCAAACATTTCCGACATTTTTCCGTACTCATTATTGGGTTTCTTCAACAAAATAACATTCATAGATGGTGGGTCAGACAGTTTTAAATTGTAAAGAGCAGTGAATTGGAATTTAGGTTTGGGCATATTGTTAATAGAAATTGACTTTGTTTCACCCATTGTTCACCAATAAATAAAACAGGATGACAGATATTTAGAATTTTGAATAACCCTTCCTTATTTTTCCTTTATTTATTAATTTCACCATTTTCATACCTTCAGAGCAAAGAACTCCTCGTGCTGCCTTGTATTTCTACCGCCAGATACTTGGTGTACTTCATTAAACATCATATTCAAGCTGAGACACATTGTCAGGGCACAGTTCACTTTATTGATCTCTCTCGCCTTACTTAATGTTGCTTTGATGATATCTCCATATTCGTTGTAATACTTGACATAGTGCTTGAAAACATCAGCACCTGCTTTGGTAGGCATGATGTTATAGACTATGAGTTTGCAATAGGCTGCAAGGAAGTTACGGCGTTTATGTAACTCTTCAATCCTTAGTTCGTCATGTTCAGAATCTTGTTCCGGAACAAAAACATAACTGAAAATAAAGCAGCTTTCAAATGAAAAGATATAATCCAAATACATACAACATCATGGTTCCCATCGAGTGATTTAATGTATTTCTGTTCTAAATAGGGGTAATGATGAGATAGATATTAATGATGAGACAGATATGTAAACACAATTTTCATTAACAATATTTATACATTTGAACAGAAACTTACGTCTGTACGAATTCATTCAGCAGTGCTTGCAGATTTCTGTCTGGCCTACAAATTAATTCCGACAGAGCTGGTGTGGAACCCTGCAATTGTTCACTGAAAACAATCAACAGATCACACAGGCCAACGTAAGACTCTTCTTTGATAAGTACATATGGAGAAGAACGAATCAACATCTGAGATGCTTCAAGGAAGTCATTCAATGTTTCCCGCATATTTTGATAGTCTGCATGGGTGAGACCACCACCTTCAACAGCAACCTCAAGGTCTCGAAGACCCCAAAGGACATGATAGTAGCAGGAACTGAGGCAATATTTAAGAGCCTCCTGGGGTAGGGTGCTTTCAATATCCTGAAAGATAAAATTAATATATTTATCTAAAAATTTCATAGATAACCCAGTTTTTTTTGTTACAATAATTATTGAAAAAAATCACCTTCACATCCTGAAATAGGGTATTCCACAAATTCCAGCTATTCAAATTGTGGCAGGCATAAAACATAGATACTTTTTTCAGTGTACTGACTACATTAAAAACTTCGTCATCATTTGGCGTTTCTTCTCCTAATAACAAATTCCTCCAATCATCGATAGCCTCCTTGTAGGCAGCAACAATCATATCAACTATGGTAGATCTAGCCACATCGCACCGTGTATAAATCGAGTGTCCTTCGGTACAGAGGATCTCTAGAGTCTTAGCTAACGTTTCCAAGACCTTCAGAACAAATTTATTTAAATGAAATTCAATATGATAATTTTATATTTTGTTTGTTTTTGTTAAGAATCATTACCTCCGGTTCATGATGAACTTGAACGATATACTTCAATTTAGCTAATAGAGCTTGCAGCGAGCTTTCTTGCCTTCCACTTGTATAAAGATCGAGATCAAAATATTGAGGAATGCTCAGTAAGTTAGCCAACTTCTCTGGATCGGCTGAAAATTTATCTAACAGTGGTGGTAGAGTCACTATAAAATGTTCTGTGAGTTTCTGCTTATCTTCACCTGCCTTGAAATAAAAAGCAACATGAAAATCATTGTCTTCACATTATTTTTAGTTTTTATCTAAAATTTGACTAAAAGAAGACTACTTATGATGAAGGACGCTGAAACATGTAATTTTATGTAAAGGATAATATCTCATAATTTTATGTAAAGGATAGTATCTCATAATTCATGGTCAAACTGAAAGAGGTGATAGAGGAGTTCGCTGTTGATAAGAGAGTTCATATAACACGATCTGAATTGCATAACATCAATCTAGGAGTACCACAAGGATCTATACTGGGTCCATTGATTTTCCTTATGTTCATCAATGATCTGCCAGAGTATATGAATGCCGATTGCTTAGTATTATATGCCGATGATGTATCTGTTGCATTTCACAGTGAAAATGAATGTGAATTTGATGAGAAAGTTAACGAACTTCATAACTAATTCAGTAAATGGTGTGTCTCTAATCGATTAATTCTCAACCACCACAAAACCATTCTTATGCAATACTCAAAATACAATAGTATGCTCCCGGAAATAAGTATACGTAACGGGACATTGATTAAATTAGAATGTAGGCACGTTCTTAGACTCCTATCTATCCTTCAGAAATATTGTATCGATCATATTAGCAAGAAAGTAAATAGTGGGTATTATACCAATCTGCAAATGAAGAACATCTTCAATAAGCTTCAACTCACCGATATTTACTATGCCCTTATATATCCCCATATATCCTATAATATAATTGTCTGGGCTAATGCAGTATCATCTCAAAGATTGCTGATATCACCAAAGAGAATAATACGCCTGATTTTCGGAAATAAACGTACAGATTCTTGCAATCCCTACTTTATTGAAAACAATATCCTCACTGTGCAATGTATATATATCATGAAATTATTATTGGCAATTAACCCATTAGTGGACAGCGTCCCTTTAAAGGGTTCAGTATAAAAGTGGCGCCATTACTCATTGGAGGGGGAAACATTTTGTTCCGCACGTTACAGTCTGTTAGGGAGACCAGTCGTGTTTATCATTGTTGCGAGAAAGAAATTATCCGGACAGCACAAAATGGATGCATCTTTGTACTCTTCAAAAAACAATGGGTGAGTATGCATTTTCATGCAATTTCGTATTTGATCACCCTAAACTTTTTAGGATCTTTTGGATCGAAACCACATCAGGGCAGAAGAATTGCGTCCAATAGATGGTCTAAGGTATGACAACTTGGACCATTTAGTTATTTATAATGAGACTGACCGCCGATGTGGACATTGCGGGAAAAAAAGTCAATTTATATGTGAAAAATGTAAAATTGGGTTACATCCAAAAGAGTGTTTCAAACTGTACCATTCTATCTAGTGCTTTTTGAGTCTACATTGTGAGTTTTTTGTTCAATAAATATATTCAGCAAAGTTTCTTGGATGTTTGATCAGGAGACCGCATACTTGTAGTGTTTTGATCGTGGAGGACAGCGTCCCTTTTAAGGTACGTCAAAAAACAATGATACCACGTGTTTTTAATCATAGACAATCCGAAGTTACTGGTTGCTTATCAGTTATGAGTCTCAAAACTATGAAAAAAAAATCTAAAAATGAAAAATATTAACTTTGCCCACTAATGGGTTAAGATACTTCTCTCTTTATCTCTCTCAGTCACTACAGATGAAACTGTCCAATATAGGATTACGTAAGAAAGCTACAACAGTTAATGTTCCTAAGACATGCATAGGAAAACAAAATTAGAATGGGCATCATCAATATGGTCCATTATAAAAATGTTCAATAACTGATGATTACCAACCTATGCAGTTCTGATTCTGACTTGTCGAGGGCTGTAAACATGCTTCATCTTTGAAAGCTATAGTTTGATTGAGGCCAGATGTAATTGAAAAGGTACAAGCTGGTTCATCTTCATCGCTTTCATCGTGGTATTCATCAGGCACAATGAACCCATTTCCCTGATGGACCATTCCATTTGCTTGTGCTCCAATTCCATTTGCCTGTTGGGCCATTTCGCTTGCTTGAGCGACCATTTCATTTTCTTGTTGCTCCATTCCGTTTGGCAGTTGGTCCATTTCATTTTCATGTGCCGTTCCATTTGACAGCTGCTCCATTTCATTTGAGAGTACTTCCATTCCGTTTGCCATCCTATTATTGGCACAATGAGCTCTCATATTTGGCAAATCTTCTAAAAGTGATGGAGCTACATAAGTGAAGCCCTGAAAAAATGAAAGTTTCAAACATCTAATATTTCAAATGCACGAGGTCTGTTCAAAAAAAATAAGGTGAATGTTCAAATTTCGCGGGCTATATACATTCGATTAGCGATTTTTTATGTTCGTACACGTGTCATAAATATATATAACAGTTTCAGCTGTTTATCATGTTTAGTTTATTAGTGAGAGGCATACCAAAGTTCGAAGTGTTTTGTGTGTTTGGCGATTTTCTGCTATCGAAAAAAAAAAGGAACAGAGAATTTGCATAAAATTTTGTGTAAAAATAGAATCAAGTGTTCAAAAACCTGTCCTAAAAATATACCCATACCGACTCTTTAGCCAGGGAAGCGGCTGGACCAAGAATTTTAGGAACCAGTGGCACCTACGGTCTGATGACTTTGACAATTGCAGAACTAGCCAACCGTCACACCAATACTCAATCCATAAAGAGATGGGACAAAATCAAAAGATGAAATCTTGCCAGGATCACCCTGGGAAGCTGGCGCCGAAGAAATATCTGGGGATGACCAAGAAAAATCTACGTTTAACAGTAGAATTTCTGACTGGCCACTGTCAACTAAGAAACACCTCCATAATACGGTGCTAGTGGATACACCTCTATGCAGGATGTGCGAACAGGAAGATGAAACTATCAGGCATGACCTGTGCGAATGTCTGGAGTTATTGTCAATAAGATAGTGTGTGTTCGATGAGTCTTGATCTACACCTACCGATATAAAAGAGATGTCTCCCAGAGACCTGTCCACCTTCCTGGAAAGGACAGGATGGACGATGACCTAAGAGGACATCTTCTTGGGAGGATGTACAATGGGTAACATCAAATCAAAATCAAATTTATTATTAATCTGATGACCACAAGTGGTATAAGACATGTCAAAAATTTGGTTTATAGAGACAAAAAGCAAAATTACAGAGTAAAAAGTTAAAATGATAAGTACAAGTGCCAAAGTATAGAATGCACCCTCAATTAGTACTTTTTTAGTGACTTCTTGAATCTGAAATAGGTAGGAATTTTATTAAAAATTCGAATTCCAATGCTAGAGGACCGTTTTGTGATAGGTTCAATCTGTTTAGAGGAGTATTCAGCAAATGCCGATTCCTGGTGGAACGACCATGAATGTCATTGCGACAAAGCAAAGTATTT
>WOGO01003104.1:0-14788 GCA_015342085.1 Leptinotarsa defecta | reverse complement strand
GGCCAATAATGTTCCCAGTTACGTCCAATAACTTTGCCTCTGAACATTTGTTGGAGGGACTGTTTTACAGCAACCGTGTGATGTATTGGTGCGCCATAAAGCTGATACAATAGGTCGTATTAAATATTTAAAGGCATATTATCTAAAACTTCACTAACCTCATTATTTAAAAGGTTGAGATAACCGACGGATGATAAACTTTCCCTAAAGAACATGGCCCAATCATTTGGTCGTTAAGAATCCCACACCAGACATCAGTTTTAAAGGAAATCTGATCACCACATTCAACTGTGAAATTGGCCGCATCATTTTAAGTTAAATTTAAAGCACAAACAAGTGCCGAAGTTAAACTTCATTGAAACTTTTCGATAAAAAAGTTTCCCATATGGTGCGCACTTTAATGGTGACACTATATAAAACTTTTTACTTTTGGCGATGCATCATAAAAGACATATTTTTTAAAGTAAAGCATTATTTTATGCAGCTGAAATTTCGCGTACGAAATGAATTGCATTCAATTTTTTCCAGAGCTGTCTTAGATAAATCCAGAAAAAAATTAGTTTATTCATCAAGACAGAAGCAGAAATTGAAGTCGAAGTCAAATATTGAGTTATTGATCTACGTAGACTGTTCAGAAGCTCATTTAGAAAGTACGAATTTCCACAGGAATAGTATTATACAGTTTTGGAGCCAGGTAAGTATAAGAGTGTTGAAAATATGTTGAGTAATATGGTGGTTTGAACAATATTAATTTCAGGAACCTGAAGGTGCTTATGGTAGGTTCCTTCCAACAAGCAATTCCGTAGCTCAGATGACTCGCTACAAGTGCATGGTACAAAATTTGAGGCAACAAAAGTGCAGAACTGCTTAGAGGTTAGAAAAAAAAGGCACTAGTGTATTATATCTGAGGGGAACTACCGAATTTTTGTAGCAGAGTAGTATTTACAAAAAACCGTTACGAAGCAAATTTCAATGATCACATTGTGTATAAATTTCGAGACGACAATGACAATGATTACTGAAAAACCGAATTGGGGTACTAAGTTTCATGAATATGGAGCACGTTGCTCTGCAACAGAACACTTGCAGGACGCGATATATTATATTGAGATGGCTTACAGAGAAACTAATCCGAGGACAGCCTTGTAAAGTGGAGGATATTAATTTCGACAAGGCTCTGACTGGTCAACACGGTCAAGGGTTTATGAATAATAATTAGTGTTGCAAACAAGGATCCAGCAGGCGCGTCCCAACGCGGTTTGTGGATAACCCGAAGGATACGGTCTAATAAACTTACCCGCAGGATAGTTGTCAGAGGATTGAGATTAATTTCGCCCAAAAAATTGATTTTGAGCGCTTGTTCATTTGAGGATTGTTGAAGACAATTTGGAGTAACATGCGTGAATTAAGATGCTTGAGTATTTAGAAATTATTCAGTTATGAGAGCTATTGAACAAAATTTTACACGATATTTACCAAATTTTTACTGGATTATTGTTATAATTTGGGTCCCATTAAGTATTTCCATAAATCAAATCAAAGAGCACACTACTGCGTGATATTTCATTAAGCGCGTCAGGGATCGCACCGTAAAAGATAAGACCTCGTTCATTTTCAGTTTACGCAAGTTTATAACGTCTAGGAGTTGTCGTTGATGGGAATGGGTGAGAATACATATTTCAAGTAAAATTAAAAACTGTCGAACTAAGATTTAAGAAAGATTTTTCTTTCGACTTGAATGAAACACAACTCAATATTTGATATATATGGAAGATACTAGCATCCGATAAGCATCTTCTCTTGCTATCAGCTTTTCTCTCTTATCTCAATCGAGAATCTGATTCATTCGATTTTAACAAGGAGGTGAGAAAATCTTAAGCAAAAAAGATTTACACAATCGCTCATATCAAAACACAGTTGTTCACATATGGAAATTCCACATGAATCACAGTAAAAACAAAAGGGGCCTAGGTTGGCGCCCTGAGGAACACCAGAAGGAACAATACATGTTCTTGACTAGTAGTCACTGAGAAAAACGAACTGCTTTCTACGTGATAGATAGGACAGTATCATTTGACTGAATGTACTTGAGAAACCAAAAACTCATTAGCTTATAAGCTATATACCATGATCATTTTCATCAAACGCCTTCCAGATTTCAACACATCTTGAGAATCTTCACCAGAATTGATCAGTTCTATAATTCATCTTGCAAAATTGTGACTTAGATCAGTAGAAAGCTCACATGTAATCGTTGTCATTTTTTTTGAGGTTCAACTCAATACACCGCAAACTCCACTGTTCAAGAACTTTTTCATTTGGAGAACTGCGTTTATGTGGAATAAACTTCCTGATAACGTTCTTAGAGCGCTTAAAAAATTCTGTTGCAGTGATTACGTTTTGTTAAAAAAAATAGAGAAACTAGAGCACAAAAACAACGCATTCATGATCCAACGCAGGACCGTTGTGTTTCGACCCCATATATGTTCCATCACTGGTGCGTAACTGAATTAAGCAATGCATGATTTAGCCCTACAGCTAAACATACAGATTATGATTACTCAATCCAAAGACATAAAAAAAATTGCACAAAAGTCTGTGGCGTACATTTTTAAGTCAAAAATATTCGTTCAAATTCCTCTCGAGACGCCACTGGACTGGATAAATTGAACCACGTTCGGGCTACATTAGCTCCTCAATGTAATAAATATCACTGCCAAATTACAACAAAATTAGGTGAAGGATATTTAAGATATTCAGGAATAACCTTTTTTAAATTTTTATTTCAACACCCTGTATCTTGAGAACGAAGGATTTGCGTCTTAAAATCACCTAAAGAAACGTCTTTTGAATTTATGGTACATACTTAATCAACACCCTGTCTGTGAAGATCTGTAGTTGATTTCAAATCAATAATTTCCAACTGAAAAGCTTCTTCTCTTCTTTAAAAAGTGATATAGTAACCCCATATTTTGAACCAAAAAGTTCCTGAATCGATTGATTGGAATCTCTTTGACTGGACAATTCCCCTAAATGGATTACTTGTAGTACGCAAGAGGGAAAGGCCAAAACTTCTCTAACTGGATGTTCACAGGAGGGCGATACAGGATGTGAGACACTTTTAATTACGGGCTCTAAGAGTAAAGTAAATATACTCCACTGATATGAACCAAATTAATAAATCCTTTCTCTCTGTTCTGAACGGTTTGGCTATGTTCTCCATGTCAACTACTATGAAGGGTTCTCGAAGTGTTCTAATAATATCAGTTTGAGAAGTATTCAATATCAATGACACATGTTTCATCATTCATTTTTTCTGTATGAAACATTATCCTAGTCCTTTGATACATGTACAAGTCTTTTGATTTTCGATATAAAATTACGGTGAAAACAATTCAACATTGAGACATGCGTAAAAGAGTTCATTTCAGAGCCTGATTGAAAAAAGCTATTTTATTGGTACCACGTTTTTCGTATTTTCATTTCATGATATATTTCGTCAGATATATTCCAATGATTCGTATTAAAAAGTGTTTTGCTTGATGTGCATGTTCTGCCCATATCCTGTCACTATTCCGTTCATGTCATGTTCATGTCCTGTCCTTATCCTGTTCATGTCCCATTCATGTCCCATTCATGTCCTGCCATGTCCTGTCAATGTCTCGTCCATACCCTGCCATTGTCCTGTACATGGCGCATCCATGTCCTGCCAATGTCCTGTCTTTGTTCTGCCAATGCCCTGTCCATGTTCTGTCAATGTCCATTTCATGTCCTGCCAATGTCTTGTCCATGTCCCGAAAATGTTTTGAATATATCCTGTGCATGTTCTCTGTCCATATTCTGTTCATGTCCTGCCAAAGTCGCATCCACGTCTATGTTCTGCGCATGTCCTGTCAATTATCCGTCCATGTCCTGTTTATGTCTCGTCTGCCCTGATCATATCCTGTCCATGACCTGCCTATCCTGTCCATTTTTTATTTCTGTCCCGTCCATGCCCTGCTTATGTCACGTCTATGCCTGCCCGTGTTCTGTTTATGTCTTGTCAGTTCCTGTTCATGTCACGTCTATACCTTGCCCATGTCCCGTCCATATCCTGTCCATGTCCCACACATGTCCTGTTCATGTTCTGCCAATATTCTGTTCATGTCCTGTACATCTCCATTCTATGTTCCTACCATGTCTCGTCCATGTCATGCCAATGCCTGCTAAGGTCCTGTACGGGCCTTGCCAATGTACTCTTCAAATTCCGTCCATGTCACGTCTATGTCTTGTCCATGCCTTGTTCATGTTCTCTCCATGTTCTCGAGATTTGTACTGGAACAAAAACATTCATTTTAACAACAATTTTCTTCAACCTTCCCCAACAGTTGCTGTTATCTATGAAGGATTGAAGACAAAATATTTTTTTTTGATCTGAAACATGTGAATATTTCAGTGGTGTTTATATTTTTCATTCATTTTGTAAATGGAAGCATATACTCGGTAAATGAATGCTATCAACTTGATAGTGTTCTTTGATATATCTCGAAGTAGATGTAGTATAGGTGTCGTCTCCATTACTTGTACTTTTCACCAGATTATACCTTATCTTGAACAGTATCATTTCTTTTCTGGAGGCGAGTCAATGACCATCCATACATACCACCTAAATTAGCCACACCAGAGAGAAATAATTATTTTATTAAATATCTCTGGCTACCACCGATGATTTATCCACGTAATTCGTCAGGCAGCATTGTCATCACATCTCACATTTGAAATACTAATTATAGAAATCCATACCCAATGAGCTCGTGATGACAGTTGAACGTTTAAAATTCTTGCGTTCTTGCCAAACACTGGTGCAAACATTTTGGAACACCATGTAATACAGCTCGGTACGCTAAAAACATCCCGAGGCATCAATCTAACGCAAAAATAACGTCTACTATGACAATATGGTTCCAGAAAATTACGACTGCAAATTCCTTTGTTCTAAAAATAAACATAGAGGTGTCTTCAACGAATTATTGCCGCTTCCATTACTAGCCAACTAGGGAAAATAGCGGACATGGATAAAGGAAATAGCATGAAACACGTTTGATCAGAGAGACCCTAGACCCCTTATAATAGGCGGGAAAATGTGAAGATGACATATATATTCTTGTTTTTCCGAAAACTTGAGCACTGTATACCTAGATGTTAATATTCAATAGTCCAATATTCAGGATATTATCAGAATATTCAGTGTACCACCATGTGTGAGTTTCATCACTAATTTTTCTGTAATTTTTGGTTGTTTTCATTTCGAACCATAAGTTAAATTGAATCAGATCGATAGGGGAGCTGGCATGCATCTATTGCGGATCTACTATATTGATTCTCGGTTATCAGAGCTCTTCAACTAGGTTGATCTCTTCAATAAGACAGCAAAGCTCCAAGTCTTTGCTGTCAAGGCCATCTGAAGGAGCCAGTATCAAGACCCCAACTCTGGTTGCTAACGCTTCGTATTCATATACCAAATGCAATGCGGTTTCTTCAACCTCCTGGTAGAACCTACATGGAGTTTTTCCTTCAGCACCATATTAATCTTGTGTTTTATGCCCCGTTAGTAGATCTACCACAACCCTTATAACCTTGCGGTTGTGGCTCAGCAGGTCTTCCATGAACTTTCTTGTCGTCCCCATTACTGAAAGCTTGTTACGATCACAATTACGCGATTTTGCTTCCGTCCACGAATCGATAGATATCTTTGAGGTTGTTTTCGCCACCCTATAAAAGAGTTCTGAACCTATGATGGATTTGGATGTACCTTGACGAGCTGAATCATCTGCCCCTCATTGCTCTTGTGTCCTTCGTGTCCAGGAAATTACACTGGTTACTATGTAGTGTTTCCACTCTGTCACCATATATGCCGGCTCTCACTCCTCCTTGGGGTTTTGAGCCATCCGAATGTAGTCCCTTCCATACTTTTTTGACTTAGGAACAATAAAATAATGGACTGTTCGTATATTTGTGGGGTGAAAAATCAGAGTACTGATTATCTTAAAGTTTTCTTGAAATCTGCTAATCACCTATTTCTCAGGTGAACAAGAAATATGAAATAATATATTAGTTGTCAGATGTGTGCACTGTTAATGAGTGACTTCTTTGCTAGTATCTTTTTGGTAACACTGTTTTTGACAGATCACGCGTCAATCGTGTCTTGTCATTGTTTAACTTGTTCACTTTGGTCTATAATTCAACCATGAATCGACTTACGAATGAACAACACTTGCAAATTATTGAATTTCATTATCAAAATTCATGCTGGGTGAAGAAAGTGCATCGTGCACTTCTTCCAATTTATGGGCAGTTTCGGCGGTCTACTGAGGGAGCTATTCGGAAGCTTTTGACTGAATTTCGAACCCAGTTTACATTATTGGACATTAAACCACCAACGCGCATACGTAGAATGAGGACCGAAGAAAATGTTGCGGCTGTATCCGCCAGTGTTCGTGATGACTGTGACATGTCGATTCGCCGCCGTTCGCAGCAATTGGGCCTCTGTTACTCCACTACGTGGAGTAAATGCTTTATATATTGGACTAGAAAAGGGGAAAATAATAATAAAAACAAATAACGGAAAATTATACACGAAACAACTGTTTTAAAAAAATCCTCAATGGAGTAAAGTACATAATGAGTAAGGCAAATTTCTAGCATTATTTTGAAGTTGTTATAACTATTAATATTCTTCAGATTGGTTGATAGCTTGTAGAATAGTTTAGCAAGTAGAACTACAGGACTATGTAAAACCAGCGTTAGTTTGTGATTCGGAATTTTCAAATACTTTTGACGAATTGACGAAGTATTGAATCGTATCGTGAAAAAAACAACTCTGATGGATTCTTCTTCTTACCACAAAGCAGCACACCGACAGTTTAAGTAAACTCCTAAGAACTTTGCCACTTTTTTTGTGCAATTGTGTTTTCGTTAAAGTTCACCAGCAGACTGCTGTTCTTTCTCTATATTTCTGATGCCACTGGAACTTGCAATGTATACTTCTTCTATTTTCGACCTCGAAAAAAATCCGAAAAGAATTTACCAATGCCCAAAGCCATTCCCTACGTTCGTCTCGTACAGAAGCCATATCAATTTTCTGTTTCATAAATCTCCGTGGTACCAGGAAACACTAGATACAAGTGACGTTAATGTTCGGGTTAGAATTACATCCAATATTGACTTGCAAAATCGTCGCTGAAAGTAAAACAGCACGTCTCTGGACGTGCTGGTGGAGAGCGATCCCCGACTTACTCTGATTGATTGGATGCTTTGATACCTTTGGCCTTAATTGCGTCCCCGATGTGTTTACATATCCTTCCTATCCCGTATTAAGTACTGTAGCAGCGATGGAGGATGAGGGATCTGTGACGTCATCAGAATCAATAGCTGGTAATCGGGAATATTCATTGGTGAATATTGAAATTATGACCATGATGTCTGAGATTTTACCTTTTCAGAATACACCTGAGTGAAGATTTGTTAATAAATGATAACACTAATAATACTAATGTCCAATGTAGTCGAGGCCGATGACACCAAAAAATAAAAATAATGAAGTATGATAATTATAATAGTACACAGGCTCTGTTTAGACTCCTCTGTCGAAAAAGATCAAAGTTAAAGTCAAAATATGTTTTATTGTCTGAAGATTTATATTTTATTGACAAAGTTTGGTTAAAATAATTGAATAAAAAGCAAACAAACCAAATTACACATATTAGCTATCGCTACTTAGTCATAAGAAACTATTATCTATACAATAATATACAATTTCAAGTAGATACTGAATATATGTATTTTTAACAGAATAGGACATATAAAGATAACAGAAACAGTTTTTATTTACTTAGCACAATACAGTACTTTCGGAAAACAGCCAGTAATAATTAGAATCTCCAATATTGATTACATGAACTGTATTGAGAGTCAGACAAAAGTCAAGACACAAGTCAATCAAAAAAAAATTTTTAATTGCTGATTTTCGGATTGGCAAGGGTAATTTTCGACTTCCTCTCGTGTGGTAACGTCTGTCATTATTTACTGCTGAGTTGGAGTATTTTTTGTGAATTGAGCAAACGGTTTGTGAAAGGAATAAACAAGGTACAGTAAGAATTTTCTGACTGATGAAACGTGTTTTGCAGTGGTCTTGTGACTTTGCCCTACATATGTATCTGACAGCCCTTTTCTGTAGAACGAATACTGAATTCAGTAGTTGTTGACTACAAAAGCTCCAAAAGGCAATTCCATATCTCAAGTGCGGTTCTACCAAGGAAAAATACACAGTTCTGGCTGAGGATTGATTGAGTTCGTTAAAAGCAACTCGAACTGCATAGCAGCCATATGCTATTTTTTTTGTAAAGGTTTATTATATGCTCATCAAATTTCAATTTATCATCTATAAACACCCCTAAGAATTTTGTGCGAAATTTGTTAACTATAGTGTGATTTTCTATAAGTAATTCGTCAAAATTGAGTTTGAAGCAAACTATGTTTGTTTTATTTGTGTTCAAACATGAGGAGTTTGAATCACACCACTGTTCAACCTTATAGAGATCCAGAGTTATGCTGTCTCTGAGATTACCGTGTTAGGAATCACACGTTAAAAGGTAAGACCTCGTTAGTCCTTAGCTCGCACAAGTTTCCCAACTTCTGAGAGTTGTCGTTCGTATGGGGGCGGCAGCTGATTAACGGAAAAACAGATTTTAAACAGATTTTAAACAGATTTAAACAGATCTTCATTTGTCCCACGCCAAAAGATCGTGGTGTCATCCGCAAAAAGTGTGAGCTTTCCTTTATTGTCAATGGTTACCAGATCATTCAGATAAAGCAGAAAAAGGATAAGACCCAGAACCGAACCTTGTGGTACACCTGATGCATTATTCTCAATATGCGATGTATTTCCTTGGAGTTTTACTCACTGCTTTCTGCCTGCAAAGCCAGCTATATGACAATCCTCTAAAGCCATATCACTGAAGTTTAAATACTGGTTTTTCATGGTTCACGCAGTCGAACGCTTTTGAGGAATCACAGAATACTGCCTCAATAGATTTTTTATTATTTAAACCAATATATACATATTTCAGAAAAGAGAAGATTGCATCGCCTGTGTTTTTATGGCTTTGGAATCCATATTGAGATTCGCATACTATGTAATGATTACTTAAGAAGTTAAGCATTATATTTTTAACCAGTTTTTCAATTATTTTCGAGACTGCCGGAAGCAATGATATAGGCCGGAAGTTTGATGGATCATTCATTTCACCACATTTATGAAGCGGAATGACTATCGCTAGTTTCAGACATGTAGGAAATGAAATGATTTATTAGTGGCCTCAACAAGAGTATTTAAACCGTATTCTGGAGAGATTTCTAAAATTTTAACTGATATTTCATCATCGTTCTGTTGATTGGAGTCCTTAGGGGAATTATGCTCTCTGAACTCTCAAATCTCAAGTTCATGCTGACTCGCCGCACAAGGACAGACATTTCGGCTCGAGGAATGCAAGTCCGTCATTTCCGACTCATTGCGTCAGCTCAGGATACATGACTCTCAAACCTAAAGATCACTCACCTTACTGAGCAGCACTGCATGGTTATCAGCAACCGCTCAAAAGTCACTGGTGGGAAGAGCGACAAGTATCCAGGAAAACCATGAGTTCCGCGAGAAACCTTCTCGTTCATTCTAAGAACTTCCGCGTATTGTGGAAAAAATCCGCCTACCGCTGATGAGCTGAAATCCTTCTGGAAGAACATCTATGAACATCCGTGAATGCGCAACTTTGACAGCTTGAGCCCTATGAACTGCACCACCCGATAACCCTAGATGATGTTCGAAGAGCCCTTGTTGGTTCTATGAATTTTCCTGCCTCAGGTCTTGATGGGCTTGATTCTCATCAGTGGAAAAAACCAGCAAGCAAGCACCGTTATCTGGTTAGAGTTTCCAACTTATGGCTGGACAGAGAGTTGATGATTTCGAATTGCTATGTCGTGGAGCAGATCGATCTTATTTCCAGAAACGGAGACTTGTGGATTCCTAAGAACCTCAGACCATGCTTGAATTCAAGCGATCTCAATCGACTACTTTGGAGTTGTGAAGTACTGAAGTGGACTCGGGGGAAGCTGTATCAACTGAACATAAATGGAAATGGAGAAATGATGCATCTACATAAGAGTTCGCATTACATATCCTCCGTTTTACAGTTGTACTTTTCCTGACAACAGAGAGATCGTTGACTCTCGAATGAATGGTATTGGATAGAGCCTGTAAAGTCATCAGGAATTTGGACTTCCTTATCTCGATAATTCGCGTTCATGAGAGAGCAGAAATTGAAGCATTTATCTTCGAAGCAGCAGCCTGAGCGGCTGATGAACTCGGTTTTGTTTTCGACAGTGAACGAGGTGATCACAACTTTGTCACCAAGTTGTTACGAGTCCAGCAAAAGACCCCCACATCACCTTAGTATACCGTAGTTTGTGAGAAGTTTGTGAGAAGAAAAAACCATTTCAAAGATGAATTTTTTTGATTATTGAAGTCTTTGGTGAATTGATGTCCTCTGACTTAGTGCAACTTGTCGCTTGTCATGAGCAGGCATATGCAGAAAACTGTCATTCTTAGCTCAGTGAGTTTGCTCAGTGGTCGATGTCGAAACCTGGCTTCACAGCTGACCGCCTTGGAAATCACATTGGTGACGTTTTTGAAGAAGAAGATGTCATCGCCTTCACTAACTTAGTCTTGCCCTTTAAGAATAATTGTGTCCAGCAACGCATTTGTTTAATATTGCACGGGTAGAGACAGTACCGTAAAACGTTGAATCCTAAACGTGTTGTATTTGAGCTCTGTTTTTCACCTAGAATCAAGTTTCATCATTATTTGTTACAAGTAAACTTCACCCTAGCCAAGTTTGTTCCGCAAAGATACCCAAACAAATTCAAGTCTGAAAAATTAAAAACATTAGTCGTTAAACTTTCAACTCCAATCTGCTTCGAGCCTTTGAAAGACTCTCAAGTAAATAATCCCGACAGAATTCGTCGTTGATGCAGCGCAACCCTTGTCCGTCGGTGTCCGGCAATATCCTCGCCAATGTCCATCCATTATTCAGCAGCGAAATGCTATGGCCAAGAAGCTATCCAAGTTGTCGACAGAGTGTCAACCACCCGCTCCCACCCCCTCCGGGGATCGACAAATGTATCCCTGGTCCACGGTGACCCTAAGGGCTTAATCCTGAACTTGCCAACTCCGTGTTGAAAACAATGGTGATTCGTGAAAAAATACGTGCGAGGGAGAAAATTTGCTGCTTCTCGTACAGATGGGATGTTTTCCAAAAATACTTTTGAAATCAGTTGTTTTTTTGCAGGAGGGTTTGTATAAACGTTTGTTTGCTTGGAGAAATTATTCGACGATTTGTTGATTGCGAGTGGATTTGAATGGGAGGGGTATGGATATATGGATTACAGATGATTTTATACTCAGCCTAAGGACTGCTTTACCATGGGGTTGGTAGTGAAAATACATATTTTGTGATAGAACATGTAGAATAAAGTTTCTAACAACTCAGTAGAGTGACTAAATCGCAACGTTTTTATTTATTGGCAGATACTCGTAAACTGCAGCTTCTTTCAGAAATAAGGGGTAACTTTTCATTATTTTACTGTGGACATAATTATCTTTTTCTTTTTCATATCTTAAATTTCAATATTACAAAAGATTCGCTTTTGATTAGCAGATATAACTTAACTATAACTATAACTATAATATTATAAGTTCTGTCGCAATTAAAAAAAACAAATAATCGAAAAATAGTTGTTGTATGTAGTATAATTGTATAAAATATGACCTCCAGATTTCCCTCGATTCAAGTAATGATTAGATAGTAGTGACAAAAGGGAAAGGAATGTCGGGACCCAAAGTGGGCTCCAGAAATATACATCTTGTATTTATAGCGACATATAATAGATATTTTCACGCGAAAATATATAGCTAATAAACAATTGATATCAATATTTCATTTCACTCAACTTTTCATGTTTCAAAATGTCAAAATCCTTCCAACTGTAATCAGTCTTTCGTTATATTTTTTGTCAGTCGAAACCATGTAACCACATTATACGGAAAAACGACACCCCTAACAATCATCCATTATGAAAGTCGGCATCCTATTATAGAAAGAAAAATGGCTTCATTTAGTCAAAGTAAGAAAACCGATCTTCATACGCATCATTTCACAAACCGTCTAATTTATCAGACAGTGTAAGATAATCGTTGCCCGTTCTTTTTTGACTTATAATAGTGGTTGCGGTCAGAGACATATTTTAAAAAAGACTGATGCTTGAAACAAATAGTCCCGCATATCTTGAGTTATATGTTTGATCAGTCCAAGTTATGTGCAAACATTATGAATAAAATGTTTCAATACCAAATGCGATTATAACGAAAAGTGGAAAGTTCAGAGTGCTTTTTATGGCTGTAACGGATAGCTTTCATTATATTTCTGTTTCTTGTTGAGTAATGAACTCTCAGATTTGTTTCCCAGTAGGACATGTTCCATTACTGAATACCTCCAAACCAATCACCGCTTACCAGATAAATCACTCACTAGTTTTGAGGGTAATTATGAATTTCCACAAAATAAACAAGTCGTCAGTGGAAGAAGTAAACAAAAATCCCAATTTTATTATCCTCAACGAACAACTTGATCTAAACAATATTCCTCTTCTGAACCTATAATCCAGATCCCAAAACCTACATTTTATCAAAAAAAAAAGTGTTATGTTCATCGATATACTGCTATTAATTGAGGTTATCACAGGTACAGATAATGTAGGTATCAAATTATTTATGATAGGAATAGGCAATGTAAGTATAAATACTCAAATTTGAGAGTAATCTAGTTAGTTTTAAAAGTGGTATAATGACCGAAATCAGTCGACAAATAAAAAACTATCGTGAAAAATAGACAAAAGTGTGTTTTCATAATGTGAGCTCAGTGAGGCTAATCACAGATGAGCAATTTTATACCTCTACAGTTTTCATCCATAAATGATCCTAAAGAATTCATCACTTCAAAAGATTCTAGAAAATACCAAATAGTACTTTACGTAATCGGTTCGGAAAATTCTGTATTTTTTGAACGAGTAGACAAAACAAATTATTGACACAAATTATTTCATGATTATCCTTGGCAGAACAAACTTTCGAACATTTCAATTCTAATTTGTATCAAATATTGAAATTCGAACAGAAGATAAGTACTGACAGAAACATTTGTCTGATAATTCTGAATGATATCAACAATTTCAATTTCATCTGTAAGTGAATTGTCTATATATCCTTAAGCAACATTGGTAGACTTCCAGCCACCGTGTCACTTTAAATTTGGGATGTTTCCCCCATTAACAGCAAATAACATCGCTGAAGTTCGACGAATGCTGTGGCTTGGATACCAGCCTGGATGCTTGGAACTGTGGACACCAACAAGCTGAAGAGAGCATTTGCCTTTTTTGTAATTCACAAATAACCTGTTATGTTGCCTGTACAATAGCAGGTTTCCTGCCCAATTCCGTCAGAAGATTTCCTAATATGTGTTTCGAAATCTGGTATGACATGTTGATCTTATCGTTCATTAGATCAATTGATATTTTTGTTAATTTTTTCCGTCTACCTGAAACTGAGGCACATTTGGTTGATACTTTCATATCCAACAATCGTTATATTTCGTTGAAATTACTTCAAATGGGTACTTTCCGGTCTGTTGCTGAAAAAAGAATTCTTCCAGTCCACGAAAAAATGTTGCCATAAAAGTTTCAATCTAAATCTCTGGTGTACTCAAATTTTTCGATATTAATTGTTTATGCCCACCACAATTCATTTAATCAATTTATGATTCAATTAGAAAAGTCGTAAAACGCTCGAAATTATCCGGTTATAACTTAGGCCGCGGTTCTAATAAATTCACAGTTTCATTGGCACATTTTGGACGCTACATTGAAATAAGTGATTCGATTCTAGCATCAGTTTAACGTAATTGTTTTGGCAACAACTGTAAATGTTGGTCTATTTGCACGTGTTATAAATTCGCTTCGTAGGACACTAATTGGGACATCTATTATACGACCTGGTATAAATTAGTTGGAGTATTTGCAATAATATATATTAACATGAAAAGTCGAGTTAACTCCGACAAACAAAACAAATACATAGATTCTGGCCGGACTGAGAAATAGCTGTC
Source organism: Leptinotarsa defecta (assembly GCA_015342085.1). NCBI lineage: Eukaryota > Metazoa > Arthropoda > Insecta > Coleoptera > Chrysomelidae > Leptinotarsa > Leptinotarsa defecta. Next base: position 539 of record WOGO01003104.1, on the reverse strand, counting down.
GTCTGACAGGTTGATGAACACGTTTATACAATTTTTCAGCTTGGATGTCTTTGAATGTTTTTCAAAAAATACTTTCCATAATTCTTATATGTGTATTCAGGAAAATATTTGGCAATTTCCCAAAATTTTAGATTGATTTGTGAAGGTTAATCGATCACCTTCTAGATAGAAAATTTCCGAAACCGGTATTTACAAAATCTTACCGACTGCGCCGGTTTGTTACATCTTATTTTGGAAATGAACCTGAGTTTTCAAAAAATATTTATTTTTCAAAAGTGAGATATAACAAATTGTCGCAGTCCGATATTGCCTCTTTCGTATCTATAGAGTGATTTCGTTTGTGAACATTATTCGGTCATCTTCTAGATAGAAAATGTCCGAGAGACGTCTTTACAAAATACCATCGACTGACCGAAATGTTCCAATTCGGTCTTCATAAAATCCTACCGAATGGATTGGGATCCAGCACTATCGATTAGGCTGATCCTTAATCCGTTTAGTGTTGAAGGTCCTACTATGGACTCCGCCAATTTGTTATA
>WOGO01003103.1:0-14789 GCA_015342085.1 Leptinotarsa defecta | reverse complement strand
TTCTCCTGAGGATGCTAACTTTGTTGGCGAAACGCGCGTCGAGTGCAAAAATATCAGTTTGGTGTTAGGGCAATTGATCTCAAAAAAAGTTATTCAACTTTCACACCAAAGGTTCCAATCTCATTGTTATTAAGATTTATATAATCGACAAAACAATATAGCAAACTCATACAAAGACCTTCAAGAGTTGCTGCAAGAGTCAATCTTAGGACAATCACTATTCTACATACTCTATTTACATAAATCATCTCGCGAAATGTATAAAAAAGTAATGTAATGCTATCTGTTGATACTACTATAACAGTTTCTGGAATACATCAGAGGAGTTAGAAGACAACATTATTTAGGTTATGGATGTAATGAATTCTTAGTGCAATAGAATGAATGTTAAGTTTTTTGTTGAGACAGGCATTGAAAAATAACATCCAACTTTACAACACAGGTATTCTCTCAGGAATGAGTATAGGTAAAACTCTGTCGTGAGGTCTTATAATATTGATTATATTTGTAGAGAATCAAAATAAGCAATATTTGAAATGCAAAGTAGTTGTGTACTAATCATTAGCCTACTCACATATAGGCCACAATATATTAATGTGGGGCTCCTCTGTTTTTTTACTCTTCATAAAAAGACTGATGGAAGCATATTCAATATTGTCTCTAGAGATAGTTGTAGAATTGCCTTTTTAACCCAACACCATTTGATCACAATTATGCAACAAGAAGCAAACATTTATCAACAATTCCCATACAAACAAAGTTAACATTGCCTATTCTACATATTCAAGACATTAAAAGCTCGCATATCGTACTCTTCAAAAGACTAATACAGTAGCTACTAATGAGTAAAAAATATTATAACTTAGAACAATTTCTATAAATGTTATATAAGGAGTATAAAATGCAGTTAAAATACTGCTTCAATTGTATTTTTATTTCATTTCATTCAAGCTGTTGAATATTGTTTAACATATTTTTTGATTTATATATTTTTTATATATGATTATTTTTATATATTCTTAACTTCATTTATGTACAGTTTGTACGATTGGGAATCATTTGAAAAATACAATAAAAAAAATTGTATTATGAAAATATATGAAAGTTGTTTCAACTTTGGCTAAAAAATAATGATTTTTGATGTTGAAGCATTTGGCATACAATATCTTAAATGCTTTTGAACATAAACTGTAGATTGTCCAAACCATCTGCGTGTGATTAATATCAAAGTTGATATACATTTGTATGTTATCAGTATACTGAGGATGGTACAAACCTTCACATATTTGTCAAAGTCAGATATATAGATCTAACATGGTAACTGAGGGATTCCAAATTTATTATTCAATCTACCAGAGCATAGAGTTTCAACTCATTCTACATATTGAAAACGCCCAAAAGTAACAATTAATTTATTACTGAATAAAAGGTATCAAAGGATTTGCAACAATTTAAATTTCCATTCGGGTGATTATAACCTTACTTACTCCATTTTGTTTAATATTTCTACAGTTTTCCTGCTGAAACCACATCGAGGATTGTTCCTGTCACCTTTCATGAATAGCATTATTTTTGATTTGTTAATGAGCATTTTCAGCCTAGCATCTAATGATTTGTTTTTATCTACGCTATCACCACCATCACCACTCAAAGCGCTATATTTCGTTATGGCTTCGATGATTTTTGAGGGGTCGGCCCCATGGACCGTTTCGACTATGCTGCCAGACCGAAACAATATCACAGTGGGTACGGCTTCAATTTTATATTTCAAACATACTTCAGAAAGATCTTCTGCAGGGCAGGAATAGAACTTGATCTCTGGGTACTTTTTTTGTGAAGAAAGGGTTTCTAAGAGCTCGTTTACTTGGGAACACTGCTCTGCCCAGTCTGCTTGGAAGTGGATTACAGAAAGGTTATGAGCCCTTGAAAGATAAGTTATTATCTGAATATAAGGATGGGCCAAATGCCTGATTTTACTTACTGTATAATAGATTCGAACTCTTTTTGGTCCTTTATTACAGCTTCCATTGTTATAAGTTTTTATATAATTAAATAAATTAGACTAAATAATATCGCTGATCTTTTTCAGTGAATAAATATCAAAGGATCAGATATATATTCTTTAGGTTAATCAGAATTTGTTTTTTGAAATTTGAAAATCGAAGCAAATGAAGGCTATGTTCCGTTTTTAAGTTGGTCAACCGGTAATTAACCAAAAAAAGAATATGTGAGAACTTTATATAGAATATAATCATATATATTATGATATAATGTAGATACTTTTTATTGTCTGAAATGGCAACATTTCGTCAACAAACTCGATACAAATACTTGAATGGTATACAAACAATAAAAAGAGAGCAAATTAAAAAAAAAACAGAAATGAAACAAAAATAAATAAATATTCACTTTTAAATCGTGAATATATGTACATAGCATTTCATTAAAAAAATCAACATCAATAAATGGTTCCATTTATGTTTCGTTTGCATTTACGCAGTGATTTTCATGAAGTACTTGTCTTGGTTTTCCGAAGTTCGTCTGCAATCGATGACTGCATGTCCAGTATGGTGGTGAAGCCCAATAGGCTAAAATAGCTGTCTATCGGTACGTGCCGTAGTTTTGTATAAACTCATAAATTGTTACTTGAATATTTCACAATTAATTTTTATCAAATGTCGGCCAGTTCTATCACAAATCCAATGTAAATGGTGAAATAGTCTAATTCAAATAACCCTTGATCCAAGCTGACTAAGTACTGACCACGAGCTAAAGAAACTATGAAAGTTAAAATTTCGTCTAAAGGAACTTTTTTCAATTCTATAGATCGAAAATATATTATTTTGATTCTGATAAAACTACCGAAAATAGATATGAGTGCTTGGTAACTATTAATGATCTATGGGAGCAAAATGTACGTTGACAGTGTCATCTGAATGAGAGAACACTTTCATAACGTTAGGATGAGAGTTAACTGTCCGACGAGAGTTTACAAACTTGTACGCTTGATCATTCCATTCTCTTGAAATTTTTGCTACACAAAAAACGATATGAGAAAAGTAATGGTCTCAATTTTTCAGCATAAAGTTTTAATTACAAAACATCAATTATTCGTAAATCTCAAACCAGTTGAAATTGAAATGAGCAGTGAATCAGTTTACTACTTCTCACAACTATACTGGTTCTTATTACATATACCTAAATAAAAAACATACTTATATTATTATATATTATTGATGAGTCAGATGAATTTGACTGGTATTCTTGTTATCTAGAAGAGGACTGTCGAATGAGCGCTCATATTGAACATTTCGTGTCTGTAAGCCTAATTCGGAATTTATCTAAATCAGTTATCGAAATCCTACGATTTGTGTTATTTATTCAACATGAAATATATTCAGTCTCCAAAATTGATGCCTCCACCTGTATTTTGATGATACATTTCATCATTATTGTTTTATAATGAATTATTTTTGTAAGGTTTCAACCAGATATTAGGAAAATGTTTTTGGGGAGCAAAAATATAATTTTTATGTGATGGAATTCGACGATACTTGATGAATAACACGTAATAGAGTAACACTTTATCGTGAGATGTTCACTGGAGAGTTTACAAAATCGCAACCGCAATACGTGCAATTCCGAAACAACCGTAATTCGTATTTTGCTATACAATAGCTTTCTCGAGCGTTTTCATAGGAAAATACTATCAAATCGCTTGAGATTGTAGGTTTTGTGAACTGAACTGTCCAGTAAAATCTCATAACGTAGTGAATTTTCATTCAGTCATGTGGAATATTAAATAGTACAAATGATATTTTGAATATACCCTCAATAAAAAAAAAACTTCTTGATGTGGTTTTGCCAAAAAATAAATAGTTTAAAAGTATTCCAAGTAAATTTTCCATATTTTCTACTTTTTTTTATTTATCTTTCAAACTGAATATTCAAGTTAGTGTATCTGAAAACAAGATTGAATAATTAGGAATTTTGTCTTTATTTTTTAAGGTCACGTAAAGTCGAGTATTTCCGTTTGAAGAACTTTTTCCGCAAGGTAGAGCTTATGCTAGCATCAAAACGAAACTAGAGGACAACAGAGATATAGATTATACATTGAGTCTTTCATTAGGCGCTTCCTATTTTTGAATTTAAATAAAACAAAGTGTGTGTGAGATATCATCGAAATTTTTTATTTGTTTGAAAGACCTATTGATGCCATTACATGTGGAATATAACACCGTTCAAATGTCCGTCACGGCTTCTCTAGGTGAAGCGATTCCGAAACGTCCAATTTGTGTGGCTCATTCGCGTGCACCTGCGACTCACGAAAAAGTCTATCGGGGTCAAATCGCACGATCTTGATTGGCAGTTCATCAACAGAACTGTATTTTAGAATTTTATTTTGAAATGCAAATATTTTTACAACTATTCAAGAATGGTTAGGGTCAGAGATGTAATGATGCCAAGAAGAATGTGTCATGAATGATTTTCTGAAGACAGTGCTGACAAACAAGAGTCAAAAATTTCACTGAAAGTTCATAATTTTCAAAAACATTTCTGAAATTCAACCAATTTTTTAAATATTACAACTGACAACTACAAAATCTATCTGATTGTAATCAACAACGGATCTGCATTATCGAACGTTTGTCGTGCGAGGCGAGCTAACCCAGCGCTAAGATTTGTATTGAACGAAAATATCTTTTATAATCAGTTTATCGATTTAGTCCTGTTCATTTTCTGCACAACGCTACTGATTAACTATCACACAACCATAATTAGAAATTGGTTGCTGAATATATATTACCAATGACTCAATAGTTAATAAATTGATGGATGTATCCGTTACTACGTGGTAGAAAATCATAATGAAGAAAAGAGGAATGAAACTTTCTCTATGTTTTTTCCACTTTTATTTGTAACTAACGTTACTGCAGTTTCGTTCTATACGGACATTTTCAAACTTATACAAACTTATTGTAAAGTTTGAAAATGTGTTTGAAACTTGTACAAACTTATTGTAAAGTTTGAAAATCTCCATATAGAACGAAATTGCAGTAACTTTAGTTACAAATAAAAGTGGTAAAACATAGAAAATTTCATTTCTCTTGACTCAATACTTATTTGAATGTTTATGTCTATGGTTTTTGAAGGTGATTATTAATGTTTTTATTGAGTTCGAAGTTCATATTATATAATCTAGATTTTGCCCATTGTGTGGTCCTTCTTAAATAATACTATATTGCAGTCAATTGACCTTATTAAGTGATACGACCCCATGGTTGCCAACTGCGTTAAAATAATGACATTTGACAATTCAACATCTGCTAATAAATAAATAACGTATCATTCTGAGTTCCTTCTGCATTTTCATTTTTGGTTTCCAGAATATGTCCGAAAAGAGATTTCCAGTCATCCTATATGAAGTTGAGGCTTCAGAATAAAGAATCAGCTATGAAAAAATATAAGATGGTGTGTCCCAATTATGTCCCAAAAATGAAAATGCAGAAGGGACTCGGAAAAATGGGTTATTTATTCATTAACAAATGTCAAATTGTCACCTGGCTACCATGGGGTCGCAGGTCAATTGTCAATAATTTCGTGACTTATGTCATCACGCAAGAAAACGCCTTTCACTGAGTTACAATTGGCAACACTATGGAAATGTCATTTGTAAAATGCCAAGCTCAGCGCGTTTGTTTTTCTGCTTGTTGACATTTTGATAAATTTGACTTGGACGTGACGTTCTTATTGTAAGTGTTTTGGGTCAAAATTCTAGTCGAACAACAAAATTGCAAGATAGTATGTACTGCTGAATGAAGTTACCATATTTTGCGAGGAGGCTATAGTGGAAATTGTTGGACTATCGCCGGTATTATGACGGTGCATTCTGTAGAATTGAAATGTTCATGAATATTTATCTAAATAATTGAACAAAATATGTCCAACAACGGTACAGTTACACCCAAAGTCAGGGGGCCCGGCAGACCTCCTAAGAAAATAATTTCCTGCACTTGGTGTAATGAAACCAAACTACCACTGAAATACGTCTTTCCCACAACAAATGGCAAGAAAGAGTTTTGTTCTGAAACATGTCTGGCTGAATTCCGGAAGGCTTACGTTAAGGGAGCGTGTATACAGTGCGATAATGTGATTCGAGGCAATAACACGCCTTCCAAAGACTATTGTTCAACGTTCTGTATGAATAAGCACCAAAAAAAGGAAGTTACAAACTCGCGAGTTGCTGCTATAGCCCCTACAACTCCGCTTGAAGGCTCTCCGGGACCTTTTCAGGTAAATATTTGTTTTGACAGCCCACACTAGTTATTAAAAATTACTTAGCCCTATGTATTTTGCTCCACTGATCATGAATCTGAAGTGGAAGTTTGGTGGTCTCCTGTAATTCTGGAAATATTATTTACTTACCACTTTTTTTTCATGTACAAATTTTAATTTCCTCAAAATTGTATCTTTACCAACAAACTACATACTATTAAAACACAATAATTGTTTATGAAACTAAATAACACTTTTATACGGAATTTATTTCTTTGGTTGTGTTAGAATTGTTATAAAGTTGAACTAGAAATGAATTTATAGGAAAAGATAAGGAATGTCACCTTCTTTTTTATCATTTAAAATATGCCTTCTACAATTGATTCCATGTTTGTGATTTGTAATGTAGTGTTTCATTTACAGAAAGTTCTGAAGGAACAGAAAGTACCATTTGCATGTGAATTATTTTTTTCGAGTTCTAAAATTGTTACTAAAGAACTCTTTGTGTTATACAGGGGCACTTTATTTACATCAACTTATTTGGTTAATGATATAAGTTATAACAGAAGCTACGATAATTTACATTTAGTAAAAACAGTTTTTTATACATATAAAATTCAAGTAAGGACTCTTGAAAAGGTTATATAAAAATTGACAAGTTTGAACATAAGTTCAAAAATAAAATACCATTTCAGATTCAAGCGACTATCAACTTTTTTTTTACATTCATGTTCTGTCGTATCCTTTTGTATTTTTAACACCTTAAATAAATGAAATCAATGTCTTTTGAGCATGCCTACAGTTATTAATGTGAAGTTACAGTAATTCCCTTGTTCTTTTCATTATCTACCATGAAATCATAAATAAAAACAAAAACATTTCTTATAAACAAAGTTCACATTGTGAATAAATGTGATACCAACATAAGTGAAAATTATACTAGGACGGGTTATCATTTACATGTGATTATATGTATTGAGGATAAGCTCTTATGGTTATGAGTTTAATATGAGTATGATGTATGAGAAAAAACAGAAAAATTATAATTTGTACAAATAGATCTAAAATTATCAACAAAATTGCTGATGTGACTGTTGATATAAAATGTAAATTTGAAAGGATAATGTGTTAGACTGTTGGATAATTTCATGTTTATTACTCGAGCACAAGTACTAGAATGCAATCTAAGGTTCTAAACACTATGAATTTTTTGTACAAATAGGGGTCGGAACTTATGCCAGCCATGGTTCATTCTATGTACATACCTAAACGTATACACATATCTAAATATAAAAGTGTGTTTATGAGTGTATATACTTGGTTAAAATTCATCATAGCTCTGTATATAATTGGTGCTACAATCTATTCACCCATAGAAGCTCTGGTATATACTTATGAGGAAGTATGTGTAAACTTACTCAGTTTTTTAATAAATTATAAGAATATATATTTTTCTATATGATGATAGTCAACTGAATAGCCTAGGGCACAAGTAAGAGAAGCATTTATGTCCAATCATTTTTTTGCTATTGCCTCCACAATAGCATCAACTCTGTTACTACAATTGACTCATATTCAGTACTCTTAATTCTTGGTATAATGCTTCAGATGTTCTTCTCCACTATGTTCATTGTGTTTGTTGCCGCATCTCCCCAGACAGTGAGACTATATGCCAAGTGAGATTCAACTAGTTGCGATATAAAATTTTGAGAGATTCCAAATTGATAATATTTGCGAGATTTTTGAATTTGTATGTTTTATGACATAATCAGCTTGTTCATTCCATCTCTGTTGACAATCAATAAATATTCCCGAGCTTATGATTTTTTGTTGATTCCTATTATTTTTGATATTTATTTCTTCATATGTTAGTGAATTAGTCCGGTATGACTTAATTAGCATAAAATAAGTTTTTATGTAATTTAAGGTCTTTTGGAATTGGCAATCGGAATTAAACTACCAGGTTACCACTTAGGTTTCAAAAACATCACTCAACAATATATCATCTTACAATTCTAAACAACAACATAAAGACAACAAAGTTGAGTAATAAAAAGGCAGAGGCTGTATTCTTAGACATAAGTAAAACTTTTTGACGGTGTTTGGTATAAGGGTGTACTGTACGAACTATTCCAGATAAATTGTCCAACATATATGAATTTTATTCTCTGAGATCTGTTGATAGAACTGCTAAAAGTGGAGGTCTTAAATTTCATTTCAACAATTTCAATCCGCTTCAAGGATTTTCTCAGGAATCTCCTCTCTACCCACTATTATACAATCTATATTGTGCAGATATTTCTAGAACCCAGAACATTTCTGTCTCTTTCAATTCATTTCAATTGCTCATAAAGAAACAACACTGAAAATCACCAAAACACTTCAATAATTCTTAAATTAATTATTGATGAATATATTGAATAAGATTGGTTAGGTTGAGTATAAACAGCACCAGTGCTGTTTATACTCAAGTTACTAATGATGCATACACTCATGTATAACGATGTTTGAAAGTGGTTGACAATGTTTCATGGTGAATTTTTTTATTTCGCACTTCCATTGTCTAATATAATTCTACTATGATTCGAAATCTATGAAAAAACAAACGAATAAAAAAATTTGTTCTTCCATAGATTTTGAATCATAGTAGAATCAATCATATAAAACAATGGAAGTCCGAACTAATAAAATTCATAGCATAACATGTATATCATTTTTCATATGAAACATAGATTGTTTGTTATTTTCAGTATTTGGCGTATAAGTAAATTCACCTAGAAAACTTATATAAGCCACTGATAGCCTTGTATGCTGTTTATCATAAAGTTACATTGTTGGGTATATTAAAGCTAGATTGGATTTAGTTTTGATGGCTTTGTTTTGTAAGCAGTATCTGAAAGCAGTATTTCTGAAAGTAAACCAGAGCACCAAGTTATGGTTTCACATTTATAATTAGTAGAAAAAAAAATACATATTCATTATTTATTCATTATTACTATTTGCCATTTTTCAGTATGAAACATATCAACCTTTTGACTGGGACGAGTATCTTCGCGAGACAAGTAGCGTCCAAGCTCCTTTATCATGTTTCAAACAAACATCTAGCCCCCCCTTGAATGACTTTAAGGTAGGAATGAAACTGGAGGCATTGGATCCACGCAATGTGACTTCTACTTGTATTGCTACAGTTATCAGTATACTGGGGCCGAGACTGAGGTTAAGATTGGATGGCAGTGATAATAAGAATGACTTTTGGAGGCTGGTAGACTCTAGTGAGATACATCCAATTGGTCATTGCGAGAAGTCTGGTGGAATGCTACAACCCCCACTTGGTAAATATCAGTTTATATAATGATAATTATAATAATTTTATATTGTAAATTAATTATCTCATATCATTTAACCATTTCAAACATGTAAACTAATTTATGGTGACACTTTCTCTTGAATACATTTAGATTTTTGCTTTGTTTAATTTATTTTATGTGGAAAATCATTGAACATTGAAAGGTCTTCATGAAAAAAAATTATTTGTAGAAATGTTCAATCTATTTTTGTATATGCCTCTCATAGGAATGAATGAAATATAAAATAGATGAACAGTAATGAAAACGTGAGTCTATTGTAATTAAGGTTTCTACTGATTTAAATAAATTGATTTTGTATCAATACATTTCTATCAATAGCCTCAAATGCTTTTTTGAAATTGAAAATGTAGCCACGAGTTTTTATTTACTATCTATTTGATTTTCCAGTAGAATAGAAATCAATCTTTAAGTAGTACTTTCACAAGATTTTATTTTTCAAAATCTTAATTGTTAGTTGATGCTTTAAGCAAGTAAATGCTTTTTTACTAATTCTCTCATATAAAAAACATCTGGAAGACTTTCATATGATCTTTCTAAAATATGTGTCTTTTAAACTTTTGAAGGCACGTATCCTTCTGTAGGAATACCCTATTATGAATTGCTTGTAACTCACAATTTTTGTAGTCTCGAGGTAAGGTGTAAATATTATTCATTTCTTTTTTTATTCAAGATCATAAACAATATCATCACCTGCTCTCAACTGTTACTTATGTTGAATTTTTGGGTTCCTAGACGGTCATCTAGAAATAGTGTCACATTTTATCTCAACACTCCGCGTACAAATATAATGAAAAAATCTCCAATTTATACAATGTGCGATACCTCTAATTCTGTTAGTCATGTCCCAGATATATTCAACTACAAATCAAAAGACATTTCTTAGCTAACTGACAGTTCTGTTTTTAAATTTTTCTATATAGATTCCCAAATTATATTATGTAAGTACATATTTGTAAATGCCACTGTTAATCCCTATTCTGTAATTGGGTTCATCCTCTAGAATAGTGTATATGAAATAAATAAATAAATATATGAGGATTAGAAAGCCCAATTACTTCGATACATTTGCTACTCGTTTTTCAAAAATCAGATACTAGAAAGAAAGTGTTTCGACTTTCAACTTTTGCCTTTATTTTGAAATGCTTACGAACTCAAATTCAGACACAATTTAAAACAAAAAACTCCTTCTACCATATACTCAATTGCATACATGAGAGGTTTAGAATTCTTGTAGGGAGAATGAGACAAAACAAAACACTAAAGAGTTCACAGTGTTCTATAAATAATATTGTGGCAAATCGCAGGTGCCTATGATTATTTCAGTCCAGCCAATGCATGTGCGACTATTATGTCATCTTTTTACTCTCTGCTATCTAGACAGGCAGACAGGAGACAGAAATAGTGTTTCGAACAAATCTATTTCAACGACATAGATACTGGGTGATGCGCAACATCCAGATGACGAATTATCACAAGGTTTTGTTTTGAGTAGGTTTCGTTCGGAATAGACTAATGACAAAACGTAGAACGGATAAAATGTTATTTGTACGCCATTGGAAAATTCGTGGTATAAACTTGGCAGCACATTTGTCTCATCGCTATACTTTTCAACGCTGATTTGTGAAAATATAATAATGTACATAGATATACTGAAAAAACTCAAGAGTTTATTTTTTTCAACAAGCTGAGCATATGTAGGATGCATACATGGAGTAAATTAATATCAATTGATCAAATATGAAACACTCCCGCGTATTAAAAACCCTGAACAAAGCAATAATTTTCTTCTGAGCACATGCTCTTTGTTTTGATCTTGAACCTACAACCAACAATGAAATGGGGGTCAAAGGATATATATCTATGTATCACCTGTCTGTCGTAGTTATTACTTGTAGCCCAACTAGAAAAACTCATGAGATAAAGGTCATCAGTGAGGTCTAATGTGACAAACATATTTGTATATCGTAACAACGCCATGGACACACAAGAAACATGGATGTGAATGGAATAATTCCACTGAACATTCTAATAAGTGAATAGGGAAGGTTAGGATTTTCCTCATGTTGTTAACAACTGATCGCGAAAACACTTTTGGTTTCTGTAAATTTGGCGTAAATGATAATTTACCATGACTATGACTGTGAAATCTGTTTGTTCAAAGGTGGTTGACAATGTTTCGTGGTGTATTTCATCAGTTCGGACTTCTATTGTCTAATTTGATATAGAATTGATTTGAAATCCCAGAAAAAATCTGTAAAATGAAAAGGAAGTCCACGACGAATTGCCGTATTGGTGAAGAGGACCGATACTAAATGGGAAACATATGTATATCGAAAACCCACTCACACGGGACAGTATCTGAACCAGGAATCCAACCACTATCAATCGACTAAGAGAGGAATCATCAAAACTTTAGTAGACCGTACTTTCGGACTCTGTAATGCAAAAGAAGGTATCAAACAGGATCTAGGCATCATCAAAAATGACCTTCAACGAAATGGTTACTCCAAAGTGATGGTGCTTTGGCAAGAGCTTCATAAGGAAGAGAAGTGGCCATAACCAGTACTTGTACTTCCCTACACCAGAGGACTGTCGGAAAGAATAAGAAGAATTGAGTCCAAGTATAACATCAGGACCTGCTTCAGATCTGGGAACACTATCCGTAGTAGCCTCACGAAAACCAGGCAACCAAACGCGGACTGCGATTCCAAGAATTGCATTTACCGGATACTCTGCGACTGCGGAGAATTATACATCTGTGAAACTGAGAGGCTATTGAAAGTTCGCGTTGACGAGCACAAGAAACACACACAGCGAGGAGAAACTTGCAAATCCGTAATAGCAGAGCATGTTTGGACTCATCAACATAACATCAAGTGGTCTCAAGCTGAAATCATCCACAAGGAGGAATACTGGTTTTGAAGAAAATTCAAAGAAGCCGCAACTATGTTGTCCAACAACGCATTTAGCCAAGCTAGCGTAGAGATACGCAACATATAGAAATATGTAATCAAGCGGAATACGACCATTTCCCGGCAAACGTTCAGCTCCTGCTAAAGAGGGAAGAGGGAATAGGTGAAAGCACTCGAATGACTTATAAATAGTCAGATCTCGGAGGAATAAGTCCAGTCATCGCCCTAAGACGATTGTGGATACTTACAATCGAAATGTCATGAAGTAAAAATTGGCTTGGAATCTTTTAATTTTCATTTCTTGTTAATACTTTTTAATTTTCAGCTCGTTTATTGATTGTATTTTATTTCATTGTAATTACAGTTTTCTTCGCTTGATATAATTGTTATTTTTCGGCTAATATTTTTAATTTTTCATAGATTTTTTCAAGGATTTCAAATCAATTTGTATCATATTAGACAATGGAAGTCCAAACTAATGAAATGGAATATTTTTCATTGACTATCTTAAAAAAGATAAAATTAACAACGTCGAGTGTTACGCGAACTTATTGTAACTTAATGTACCAGCTCACAAATCCATTATTGCAATGTCCAAAATTAACGAATTAAAGTTTGAATTGCTATCTCATGCACCCTATTCGCCAGATATAGCCCTCTCGGATCATTTTCTGTTCCCAAACTTAAAAAAATGGCTCAGTGGTCAAAGATTTTCCAACGATGAAGAAGTTAGTTCAGCAGTTAATGGCTATTTTGAGAAGCAAGACAGTTCTTATTGTTTTGAAACATGCTCGAAAGGAATTAACGCCGACCGCCACTGGTAGCCATAAATCAATGGTGACGTAGCTAAGACCGCGCGAATGTACGATGTTCCCCGCCACTCTAGAAGCAGCGAGAATAATGCTAACGATTTCGATGGAACTTCGGCGAAATTTCTACGGCTTTCGATTACGATATTTAAACGCTAGCTGCGAGCATACCGACACAGTGCGGAACGCGAAGAATTCTAGCTAGGCGATAGACATTCAAATAATAGTTGAAGTTTTAGTTGAAGTGTTTGTTGTATCTAAAGTGAAATGAAGTTAAGTTTGATTATTCAGTGCAGTCAATTATTGGTCAATCCACCGGGAAAAACGTAACATTATTATCAAAACGGTATCGAACTTATTGAACGTCGTTGGGAAAAATGTAGAGCTGCAAGGGGATTATGTTGAGAAATAAATAACTTTGTTTCCAAAATGTTTGTGTTTTTTTATTGAACCGGGTATTTCTGGAGCCCTATCAGGCCATCACGGCAAATCCAGCAAAATTTCAAACAAAATACATCAATTTGTAGCTAATTAGTTGCCATAACAACGATTTTATTGCTCGTGCCGATCCCTAGAAATCACAAATAATGCTATCGTGATATAAAGGTAGCAAGGTAACTCAATGAATTATGTACTTTTCCTTTGATATTCACAGAAGATTTAGTTGTTAAACTTTGGATACAGCAAAAAATTTTTGAATACTTTATTTTTTATTTTTTATGATTTTGCTATCTTCAAACTGTTTTTTCTTGGATTTAAAGATTTTCTAAATTTGTATTTGAGTATACTCTTGGTGAGCAAAAAATTTGAAACACTTTTTATTCTAAGAAAATCCAGTTTTAAGATAACAAGAACGAGGAAAATGAAAAAAAAATTAAAAATCGGCCGATCGGTTTCAACTATTTTATTGCTGATACTCAAGGTGTATTTTAGTATCCTCCAGATGAGCAACAAATTTAAAACATTTTTCATTCCAAAAAAAACCAGTTTCAATATAGCAAGAATGAGGAAAATGAAAAAAAAAAAAATAAAAATCGGCCAATCGGTTTAAACTATTTTGTTGCTGATACTCAAGGTATATTTGAGTCCCTTTCTGGTGAGCAACAATCTCATAATACTCCGTATTCCAAAAAATACCGCTTTCAAGATAAGCAAGAACAGGAAGAATGTTAAAAAAATATTAAAAATGGGCCGATCAGGGCCAAGTATTTTGTTGCTGACTTTCGGAGGGTATTTGAGTACCCTCCTGATGATCAACAAATTTGAAACGCTTTTTATTCTCAGGAAAACCAGTATCAAGATAGCAAGATCGAGAAAAAAGAAAAAAAAAAAATAAAAAAATCAGCCGATCAGTTTCAACTATTTTGTTGCTGATACTCAAGGTGTATTTGAGTCTCCTTTTGGTGAGCAACAAATTTGAAACA
>WOGO01003102.1:0-14790 GCA_015342085.1 Leptinotarsa defecta | reverse complement strand
GGAAGATTTCCTCATCCCTTTTTTTGTATCAAGATGGAGTAGTAGAAAGCCAAAAACTTTCTTACCCAAAAATAATTTACTCCTGAAAATATAACCCCCTCAATTCAAATAATAATATTCTTAAGAAAGGTGAGAAAAATGAATCAGTCGGTTGATATTAACGAATAAGAAAGGTTGAAAAATGCGATTTTTCATCCAACAGATCGCAATATGAGAATAAATTTTCTATTTTGATATTTCTTCACTCGAGATGTTCATCTTCGTAAATCATTACTAACATCCCGAATGCCGTTCTCTGGTCCTTGGATATATATCATATACAGTGTCACACATAAAGTTCGCGACATATGGAAGTTTATTTTATTAATAGATATAATGAAAATTTGACTTCGCAGTTAGTTTGTGCTCGAAAAATGAGAAAGAGACAGCCTCTTTTCTTTTGTCATGTGCTACTCTAAACCTGTCAAATTTGAACTTTTTTCGACAATCCTCAAAAAATCAGTTATTTTTTATAAATTTAGAAAAATGCCAGAGAAAGAAGTTGCTCAGTTTCTAAGTTCATACCCTTGCTCGAAATTTGGGCTATCTACTGTCACTTCAACATTTTTCCATTTTTGTTTATTTTTCGAATCTTTCGCTCTGTAGATTCGAATTAAACATGATTCAAATTTCATAATTTTGATGAGTACAAGCTTCAATGTCGTATCTTGCCCAGAAAATACCCGTATTGGCCTGTGGTGAGAATGTGCTATATCGAGATTTTACTTTTATTTTCAATCACCGGCATCCAGGAAGAAATATTCACTTTGTACCGTGGGAAGGATATTGAAAACATTCAGAGAGGCTGGCTCTTTGGACAATCGTTTCAAGAAACCACATAATCCAATAAAGTATAATGAAGAAGAACAAGTCAATGTTTGTCCGAGCGTTGTTGAAAACGGAAAAACTAATGTTAGGGGTATTAGTGAAGATACAGGGGTTGGCAAAGAAACTGTGAGGAGAATTTTGCACAAAAATAAATTCCATCCCTATAAGCCAAAGTTTATACGCACTCTTGAAAGAAGAGAATTCGATATTCGAGTAGGATTTTCATTTTGTTTCCAAGGTGAGAGACAAAATCCCTACAGGATTTTATGAACAGACGAGGCAACTTTCAAGTCGAATGGAACATTTACTTCCCAAAATCGTGGCTGGTGATTCAGCAATAATCCAAATTTTGAAATAGAATGCCGTAACCAATATTCCTTCAAGGTAAATGTGTGATGAGAGTTATTACATAACCAAATAATTGGATCATATTTTCTTGGAAAAAATTTGAAAGCAGACGTACAGAAATTTGATTATGAATCAGTAGTATGAAGTTTTGGATAATCTGCTTCCAAGTGTTAGACGAAATTTGTGGTATCAGCTTGGCATCGATCCACCAAACGGTGGAAATGAAACAGTGTCTCAGTCAGATGTTTGAGGGAGAGTGATAAAACGAGATTGGGAAGATTATTGGCCACCAAAATCACCAGTCTTAACTTTGATGGACTTTTTTCTATGGGGTTATCTGAAACAAAAAGTGTATAAGCACAGACTATTTGCAAACAAAGAACATTTAGAGAATATTATTTAGAAGTGCTGTGCTAACAAAAATCCCCTATTTATTAAAAATGTCACAAAGTCTGTGAATGAAAAGACGGCATACTGAATGATGAATTCGGGTTCTTTGTAAGATCATTGAGATAAATCAATGAATGTTATGATGGTATGTTATGAATTTAGTTTAAAGTTATTCATATATCTAATGGTGAAATAAAGAATATAAGATTCATGAAATTAACTCAATAAGCGTTATTTTTTGCTCGATAACTACATTTAACAGTTTTCATCCAACAGTCACACTGTTGGATGTAAACTGCACCAAAATATTTCGAACTCATCGTTAGCTCGCACAAGTTTCGACTTCTGAGGCTGAAAAACATATTTCAAAACAGATTTTTTTCAACAGAAAATATATTTCAAAACAGATTTTTTTTAACAGAAAACAGCTAATGGGATAGAAATCTGCTTAAAAATGAATAGGAGTGTAATACGAATGGAGAGAAATACGTATATTCGATTACTGACATATTAATGTCCATGCATTGAAAATCCGAATCAGTTTAACGAATTTCTGGAGGTGTATTTATTTCTTTTTCTGGCAACAGGTCAATGCGGGTATTTTCTGTGAAAGGTATGACATTGAAGTCTCGTATTCATCAAAATTATAAAATTGGAATCGTGTTTCGTTCGAATCGGTAGAGCGAAATATTCGAAAAATAAAAAAATGGAAAAAAGTCGAGGTGACAGAAGATAGTCCAATTTTCGAGCAGGGGTATGAAATTAGAAACTGAGCAACTTTTTTCTTTGGCATTTTTTTAATTAAAAAAATAACTGATTTTTTTGAGGAATGTCGAAAAAAAAAGTCAAATTTGACAAAAGGAACGCGAAGTCGAATTTTCTTTATATTTATTAATAAAAAAAACTTCTATATGTCACGAACTTTATGTGTGACACTGTATATGGTTAGCGTCAAATCTATCTATTCTCTATACAGCAATGTTTTACAAATCTGGTAAGTTTTAACAGTATAACTTTACTTTGAATTATTTAACTACTGAATTCGTTAATTTCACCGTGCCGGTATGATCTCTTTGAAAATTTTTTTATACCAAAAAAACACCTTGTTATCAATATTTTTGAATGTAATTTTTTATTCTGTGATAAAAAATAAATATACAGATAGACCTATAGGATGTCTCCAGAAAAATTGGCACTATTATCGATGAATTTTTTGCTTATTTGATCTACTTTTCGAAGTGGGATATGACGTCACGCTGTTGTCGTACCACTGTATTAGTGACGTACACAACATCCGCAATTACATCCCCACCTCTTTTTGAAGTCAATCATCCAAATGATTCTAACGGACGTAACTCTATCGGAGTCTACGAGTATCATCAGCGTTGTAGGTAGCAAGTCTTTCTTGACGATAACCTACGCGCCTTGTTTCTTAATGTCCAATGGAATGGTCAAGAGGCATAATCGCACTGTCAATAACAACCTTTCGATGTTTGTCTCCGAAAACCAAAGAGACTGGAATACATTGGTTCCTCTTTTTCTGTTGGCATACAGGAGATCCCAACATGACGCGACAAGTTACACACCATCCATGTTGTTAACTGGTAGGAAACTGAAGCTTCCGATAGATGTATTGTGTGGCTGTCCTTTCGATGAATCTCAAGAGGTACCCGTTTCAGAGTATGTGAATGACCGGAAGGAGAGACTGGAAATTGTACACGAATTTGCCAGAACTAAATTACACCTTTCCAGCGACAAGATAAAGATAAAATTTAACAAAAAGTCGCTGCAGTGAGCTTCAAGGAGGGCGATGCAGTGTGACTAAACCAACCCCAACGTCGGAAAGGTTTGTGTCCCAAGTTACAGAAACCATGGCAAGGAACTTACTTGGTAAGTTCCAAGTAAGGTTCTTGCCAGAACCCAATTTTCTCCCAAAAGCATGCTGAAAGTTGTCTACATAGAGAGGCTGAGTCCTTATACGGGTCGTGATGTCTCCTCTTAGAATGCTGTCAAGGGCAAACAACATCAGGAAAGGGGGTAGTGTTGTAAATGATGCCCTTAAGAAAATAACACCGTCCGCCACTGGTAGTTATAAACTAATTGTGACGTAGCTAAGAGCGCGCGAATGTACGATGTTCGCTACCGCTCTAGATGTAGTGAGAATAATGCTATCAACTTCGATGGATTTCCGGCGAATTTTCTATCGCATTCGATTACGATATATAAACGCTAGCCACGAGCATATCGACACAGCCAAGTGGATGTTACAGTGCGGTACGCGAAGCCATCTAGTAAGGCGATAGACATTTGAATAATAGTTGAAGTGTTTGTTGTATTTAAAGTGAACATTATTTATTTCGGTAGCAGCGAAGTTGTTGTCAGTGAGATATTTGATACAAGCCTCATGAGTTCATGAGTTGTAGTATCACCATGTCAGACATTGTCTATCTTTTTCTGATTTTCTCTAAAAATAGTAATGACAAATTTAGGTGGCCTTCCATATGAAAATAGAAGAACTTACAGAAAAACAAAATTCTCTTTCAACGTCAATTTTATTTGAAACTTTTAATTTCTCATTTGATTTTATTATCGTTAGAAAACTCAAAGATGTTGAGGTCTCAAACTGTAGCTCATTGTGCGCAAACCTGTCTCATCTTAATTAAAATTGTTTCTAGGATCTTCTGATCTACGAGAATATTCATTGAATTAAAAAATTTGTCGAAATCAAACGATTTCATTCAGAAACTTCTTTTTTGGTGATTATCTGAGAAAATGTGTTCAATAGTATTTATTTTTTATACAGTATTCTTAGAGTCAGTCTGTTAGCTTCTTTCATTTTATGTTCTCTTACAAATCAACTCTGATTTCGTGCAGAGCATCATTTCTGTTTTTAACCTATTGCTTTGGGTATAGATACAAACATCAAGACGTTCTTATATTTTTGTTTTTTTTTTCTTAAATCCAGCCACTACATCTATATAGTGGCTGCGAACATCAAGGCTGGAATCTTGCATCTTGAACATACCACAACCTCAACATCAACCAATGAAGTGGATTCTGTTCAGTATTTCAGTATGACTGCCATAGAGGATATTTTTGAAAATGATTCACAGGTTATCTCTGAGGATTGAGAACATCTCCTAGCTGGTATATGCAGTGAGTACTTTAAGTCATGGGAGGTCAAGCCGTACATCTGTGCTGCTAACTTACCTGATGAAAGTACTCGTAGATTGACCAGCTATATGGTTGAGTAAAATTAAATTTTGGGCCCTAGTCAAACATAAACTTTCGCTGAGGACGATGAATCCATGGTCGTGTTGGTTACAGACTGTACTTTGGTTTTAGGCAGGTTTCATTCCACTCTAAAACCCACTTCCAACAGATAGCTATCCACATACTCCATCTTCGAAAACGAAGATAGAAACGTCGAAAACGAAGATAGAAAACGCCTCATTGAAGGGACATAAAAACCAGCTCTTCAGTGATGGAAGGTGACACCTCACCATCTGAACCAACCCATCTTTTGGAATTAGTTTATGCTTACCCCTTGATCTCTCCCTTTAGAGGTTTGCCAGTACCATAGTGACACGTACAAGTGTTCACAAGCAAACTCATAACACGCCAAGGTCGCTTTATATGTACTCGGCCAAAAGTTCGAAGACGAATTATTAGACATTGCTCTTCTACCGACTAACAGAACTGACAAGTTTTCCTGGTAATAGTGTACCCTATAATCTAATCATCAGGAAAAATATCAATTTTATTTTTGCCCGAAAAATGGTAGCCATCCAAGTTTTCTTACTGAAGAAGAAGGTCACGACTAAAACCATCACCTGCTATGCCTACCTCCAGTGCCACCTCTTGCTGTCTCATACCATATTTCGAATATAAACCATAGAGGTGAGTTAACCTGAAGAGTTATCAGTGATCAGCAAGGGCTCTGAATCAACCTTTGTAACTGATGATATGCAAGAGGTGTTAGATTTAACCATCAGCTCACACTTTCTGAGCAACAAGATACGGCACTAGTCAGTATCTACTGAAAGTTCCTTTTCAGATCACTATAATGGAATAAGTCTAAGTAGTGGACTTTTTGTGATTCAAAAGTCACAGTTTGAAGTGAAAATAAAAAGTCCTCTTAATCATAGAATTGGGATGGACTCACTACAATTTGCGTCGATTTCGCGAAGCCGTAAACTCCACCTATCATAATAAGTGGTCTGTTTTCATGATAGGAGAGAACTATATTCAAAGTAACATTTATAACAGTGGTTGGTGGAATGAAAGCTTTGAAAAACTGAGAAAATGAGTATTCAATCGATTTTGAGAGTAAGGCAAATGTGAGCTTTATAAAACCAGTAAAAGAAATTAGAAAAGCAAAACGGGTATTCTAGAGAAGTTTTCAGATAATATTTCTAATACACCTCGCAGTACCTGACGGTAAAATCACGACTTGGGAGTAACCGTCAGTTTCTATAAGAAAACCATTAACCTGGAAATTGGACTCTTGATAGTAATCGACCTTCTCTCTTTTAGGGTACGAAGAGTCGGCAAGGAAGTTATCACAGCACCGGACGTTGATCTTCAACTCTTCCGGAATGGATAATATACTTTCAGCTTTAATTTAAAATGATTCACACATTCCCAAAAAAAATGGTATAGAACTGGTTTGGCGTGAGAATATATGCCAAACCTGGTTGGCAACAAGAGTGGTATATACATCTAAAGTGGAACGTTGAAACCCACCCCCTGAATCGATAATATTGGGGCTTAGTCGTACAGAACAATTAGCTGGTGTCCAAAAGCTTAACAGTAAACGGCTCAGGCGAAGCTCGGTAGTTTACAGTAACAGGTTTGCTTGGTTATCTTCGGTGGCATCAGCACCACACCGTCATGGAAAGCCTTCTAGAATTTTGAATCACAATTTTCTACTTCACATTTATTTATCGGGAGAAACCCGATGGACAACATATGTGAAATGTTGCAGGCTACTGTAAATCACCTCTGACTCAATGCCTCCAACAGTCAACTACAACCTGTATTGTGTAGTCCCAATTCCGATTAGAAAGGGACTGATCCTCCGAGGGAAAACACCAAGAGTAGATAGATGTTGGTTCACCGATGGATAAAAAACTCCTTAAGGTTGTGCAGGTGTATACAGTAGTACACCCAAGACAAAGATATCAGCTTGCCTAGGGACAGGTTACGCTATTGATTTTTTAATAGAAAAAATAGTAGAATTCAATATAAACATAAATCAATGAAAATATTTTCGTATAGCCAAATGACTCTGAAAGCATTTGGCTCTTACCAAGCAACTTCGGTAGAAAAATTGTCTCTGGTCTGGATTTCTGACAATACAGGCCTGAAAGGTAATTGATCTGTAGACTTTTTGGCAACCAAGGACGCTGCAAATGATTTCATTGGACCAAAACAGTATAGCTTCAGACTTTGCGAAACAACCACTTAATAACTGGACTGCAAGAAGAGTATCAGACTTCGGGCAAAATCTACCAGGATATCGGCCCTTCCCAGGCATTTATACATTCTTCGAAGGATGTTACCAAACAATTATTAGATTAAAGCAATATGACATTTGCTGCCTAACAGACCTATTTACGAGTGACTGTCGTCAAGAGAGATTTGGAATGTTGAAAGATGATGAAACAACAAACACATACTTGTGCCTCATCGCCGCGGACTGAAACTGGTTTACAATATTTTACACATCTATTTCACAAAGATATATCAATTCAAAGAATTATAACTAATTAATACAATTTATTATATGCTTTTCACTATAAAGGGTTTTACAAAAACGGTGACACAAGTTTCGCTATACAATAGCTGAAGCATAAACTAAAAGTTACTTCTAAATTACAACCATTTCATACTCTAACCTAACATATTACCTACACGTATGCCTAATTTCTGACCAATGAATCTACCTGAATTTATTAGGTACGAAATCATTAACTATATCAATACATTTTTTCGAAAGTGCCGTAAATATACCTAAATATTAGGCATACGAGTAGGTAATAGGTTAGAGTATAAAATGGTTGTAATTTGAAAGTAACTTTTGGTTTATGCTTAAGAAAGCTATTTTATAGCGCGGTGTCGCGGTTTTTGTAAAAACCTTTATAGTGAAAATCGTATAATAAATTGTAATAACTAGTTTTAATATGGATTTTCATCAAGTATCCGCCAGTTCTATTCAATTATCAAAAAATGTTAAAAGTTTGTTGAAAAGAATACTATAAAAATACTGTTAAGTTGATTAGATTAAAACTTTTGGTTACCTAGTTTGTGAAACATTTTCCTTCTGAATCAAATGCATGAGAAATTTCTGTTATTATAGAAGATCTGGAAAAATACAAAAACCGAGATACATACAACTGATTCTCGATATCTTTGGCCCAAGACATATTTTATACTTACTAGTTTGTGATAATTCAAAATTTTGATGAATATCGCTCATTGCTATACATGTCACACATGTATTTACCTTCCTCTATATGAAACATATTCTATGCATCTTAAACAAGAAATTTTATTAGTTCGGACTTCCATTGTCTAATATTATATAAAATGATTTCAAATCCCTGAAAGAACCAATACAAATGAAAAATTGAAGAGAGTAGCCGAAAATAACAATTAAATTAAGAAAAAAACCATGAGATGAGATAACAGCAAAATGAAATTCAAGTAAAAATTAGAACAATTAATCAAAAAATTAAAATTAAGAGATTCCAAGCCAAGTTACTTCACGACGTTTCGTTTGATAGTATCCACAATCGTCTTCGGGTGATGACTGGACTAATCCCTCCAAGAAATGACTATTTATGGGTCATTCAAGTACTTTCACTTATCTCTCTTTCTACTTCACCGGTTAAGCGGTGAAGCGCTAGCCTATATATTGTTGGGCAGCATGTGTGCGGCTTCTTTGAATTTCCTCCTAAATCAGTGTTCCACCCTGTGTACGATCTCAGCTTGGGACCACTCGATATTATGTTGATAGTTCCAAACATCCTCTGCTATTTCTGATTTGCTGGTTTCCTTTAGCTCTGTGTATTTCTTGTGCTCGGCATTGCGAACTTTCAATGGCCTCTTAGTTTTACCGATATAGAATTTTCCGCACTCACAGGGTATCCGGTCTTGATGATTCCCCTTTTAGTCGATTGATGGTGGTTGGATTCGTATTTCAGATACTGTCCCGTGTGAGTGGGTTTTCGGTATACATATGTTTCCCACTTAGTGTCTAAGAATGGCAATCTGTTGTGGACTTCTCCATTGTAGAAGTGATGGAAGGTCTTACGCTGTTGATGTGTTTCAGGAAGGCATCTAGTGCAGTATTCCCATTGTTTTATATTATGAAGGTGTCAACGTATCTTAACCAGACTCGAGGTTTCTTGTGGGCTTCTTCAATCAAACCACTCCATATATATGTTGGCAATAACCAGTGGAAGTGCGAACTAATGAAATTCACGAAGAAACAATTTCAATCACCTTCAAATGAAACGAGATAGTCGTAAAATACTCAATATATCTGCGACTGACCTCGCATCACACTAAACATTTTCACAATTCAGATTAACACGTTCTCTGTTTCCTAGAATAATATCTGAACCTTTTATTAATGAACTGTTTCATTTTGGAAAGGCTTAAGATACCGAAAGCTAATTTTGCCCTAGTGGTATATTAGAAAGACTCATTTACCTAAATATATATTCAAGCATTAAAAGTTGAGAGTCCCAAATCTAGTTCTGCCTGAGTAACTAGAACACATACTCTATTCTACGAAATATGTAGTTCAAGCGCTCATATTTCTATTGAAAACACTTTTCCAACACCAGAACAAAAATTACGGTCTCTCGACGTGAGTTTCGCAAATCAAGTTAGCGTCCTCAGGAGATCATTATGACTATTTTTAATACCTTTAATTTGTTATGTATTTTCTCTATGTTAGTGATTGTCTCTAATATTTATCTGTTTTTTATTAACAATTATTACGTATAAGACCAAACAAAGGGCTGTTCGAAATAGAACATTTATCGCTATTTATAGAACTCATTCCGCACTTTTCAATCTCCAAGCTTTCAAAGGCATCCAGAAACCTGTTGTCATGTACCGGTCTCAACAATTTCAAACATTTCTCACTTATTCTAGGGTCGTTCTCTATAGCATGTTGAGCGACACTAGATTTCTCCGGTCTATGAAACCGAACATACGAAACATGTTCCGGTTGGTAGCCGGGCGATTCGACGTGAGTGCTCACTTGCTATTGTTCAACCCGTGTTAGGAGTCACACGTTAAAAGGTAAGACCCCGTTAGTCCTTAGCTTGGACAAGCTTCGACTTTTGAGGGTTGTCGTTCGTAGGAGTGCGATAGCTGGTTAACGGAAAAAACATAGTTTAAGCAACATTGTAGGGAGCTATCTTTCGGACGGCCCAACACTTGTTAAAATATACTTGCAGTTTTGAATGCCACTTTTATTCAATTTTTTTTTATGTTTGGACCAACCCACTGGTGTATTTGGGTTCATATGGAAGCACTTTGAATTTAAAATCTTTCTCTTTTCGAAAAGGAGAGGCATTACGAAGATACTTCCTGAGTTTTTGTTTTCTAATTAATTTATCCACTATGTTTGATGGAACCCGTTGCTTTCAACCACTTCCTTAACAACTTTTTTCTCAATCTCATATCTTTCTTTGCTCAAGGGAAATTTGAGCAATCTATGGACAAGAAATTGAAGTCCTGCCATTTTTTGTTGTGGGCAATAATGGGCGCTGTCAGGGAAATACAGTGCTTGTATTCTTTCCATATACATGAAACTCTAGATCTATATTTTTAACAACTAATGTATCCAAGAATGGTAGTTCTTCGTTATTTTCAGTTTCATACGTGAATTTTATACTTGCAAAGCTGTTGTTGAGGCAAGATACAAAGTCATCTACCTTACTCCTATTTGTATCGAGAATGGCAAATACATCATCCACGTATCGGATCCAGGTTCATGGAAAGCAATTCAACTCTTCCGCTGCTTCCATTTCAGATCTGGTCCTAAACAGATTGGCCATGAAAGGAGACAACAGATTTCCCATTGCCATACCCTCATGTTGCCCATAAAAACAGTTGATGAACTGGAAGCAATTTTGTTCCATGCAAATTTTGGTAAGCCGGATGTACTCTTCGACTACTTCACCACTTATTTCATAAATATCTGAAAGATCCTTCAAATATTCAATTATTTTTGGTACGTTTACACATGGAAATAACGAAGATACGTCAAAGGATACTAAGATCTCTCCTTCTCGCAACCCTACATCTTTGATCTTCGCGATTAATTCTTGTAAGTTAGTTAAGTTGGGTTGTGGTATCGATAGGGTTTCTAACTGAAGCTACTTCTATTGGATTTACAAGCTTAACAGTGAGTTGAATCTGTGAATAGGATATGAAAAAAGTTGTTGTGTATTGATTGAAGTGCCACTTTTACACTTAAACAGAAACTTGAAAATATAATAATTATTAGTCACTACATTAGTGGTACCAATTTCTGATAACTCAGAGATGCAATTTAATCCCCCTCCTAATAAAAGAGAACGTACAGCTCCCTATGCACTAGAGAGTTCGATGCAATTGGTGATACTCGTTGTATTTGTCATATACTACTGTAGAGGTATTCTCAGTGTGCCGTGTAATGACTAATATTGGTGGTTCCACTGTGATTCAACAATGCAACAAATGCATTATTAAAATTCCTCAAATATATTCCACAGGACTCTTGCGGGTTTTACTTGTCACTTAATTTTTCATATTAACCTTCCAAAACATTTGATTTGTGTAATTGTGTAACTTCCAACTTTGAGGCCAAAAACAAGCACTACAGGAAAATCCTTAAGGCGCTCTAAGAGCGGTGCCTGTCTGAAGGACTCCTGATCACCTATCACACTGAAAATATCAGTTCTGATGTCTTTAATGTAGGCATAATTTTTCAAGATACTCCAAGTAGACGATACGGTTCACCTGAACATCAGTCATGGTATTCATAATAGAAATAGATAATAGTTTTGGGAAGAAATCGCTCAGAGATGGTTCGAAACTAGGCTAAATAATAATAAAAATATATGGTAGCTCCTCTGTTGTATGAGTTTGTGAATTTCGAATAAACTGTCACCTCAATATTTTCATAGCGAATTTGATATCCAATAATTCCCATGGTAAAATATTACTTTGATTTCGCCAGTATACTTCCTGTGGTGAACATGAAACTCCGTCTCCACATTTCCATTACCTCAACTTCGAGCGATCGGCAACGGCAAGCTGCAGACAAAGGAAAAAATAATCTAACTTGATCTGGGGCTGACACAATATAAATATTACAGTTGGAGAGGACTTATAAACGAATAACATTCAGGGGCGAATCGCCTCCCGTTGCTGGTTCGCAAGAACCGTTCCCCTCACGACTCACGCAGGTGGCTGTGCCCAGGGCCAGCAACAGTCCTGAAGACCGTCGATCAATACCAGAGAGTCTGCTTCCGTCCTTTCGTGCATTACCTCCCTCGATACCAACGAGCCTCCCTCATGCTCTATTTGTCTGCAACCCTCTCGGAGAGACAGAACTCTCAACTATAAAAAATTGCAGCCTTTCACAGTCATTTATGAGCACCCTTCCCAAATGACGCTTCGGGCGATTAAAATAATGACGAAATACATTTCTTTGTTTCATCTAAAAATACTGACACAATTGAAATGAAAAATGTTAATAACTCGGAAAATCATCACGAAAAAACTTTCTGAATTTCTTTTTAATATTCGATGACAAATCAAAATAGATTATATGAAATTTCGAATAAGGGTTATGGTATTTACCATTATTCAGCAACATTTCCAGAACTATAGCAATTACAAAAAAACGGTAATGAAGTTTTCTGCATGTCCAGCAAACAATTTTCTATAATTTTTATAAAATGGTCAGTTTCAGTACAGTTTGTCTACCATTGCCGAAACTTTCTGAGCCGATGAATAATTTGAGTCTCTCGAACAATTCCTAAACTATTCCCGTTTTATAACACTCGCTGAGAGATGAAGAAAGTTGAATAAAAGTAACTTTTTTTGATATTTTCAATAATTCCTCGTTTTGACGGAGTGTATAATCAGAAAATTACAATTTGTTTACATATGGCCTCCTCTATTTTAGTTGTAATGAAAATGAAATAAAAATGTCAATGTTCATAACTCCCAACATTTTTTACAGAAACAAAGTCACTCGAAGTTTGAATAAACATTGAAAAGTTACTAGAAACACTGCCTTCCTATTCTTGGATTGCCCTCAAAAACTAGAGACATCTAAATTAAGTGAAACTTTATAACTGTGGAATTTCAGATCGATATCTGGTTTCATTCACTAGATAATGACTAATCAAACTTTGAAACGATAAGCAGACTGAGGGACGGGCACAATGATAATAAAGGTTAAAAAAAACGATTCTGAAAATGTTTTCCAAAGCAACAACGGGCCTTTCTCGTTAAATAAAAAAGCTGAGATTCGCTGACCTAAGGATTACCAGGTCTCAGTTTTTACCGACTCTAGGCAAAAAACTCCTACAACTTGCGCTTGGCATATTGGACATGAGCAGTATGAGCACATTATATTTATTGCAAACTTAATTACATTATTTACCATTCAATCATTTGTAACAAAAGTCTAAAGCTGTAAGGTTTTCAAATTTCAAATTATTCTGAATACATTTTTCCGAAAACCAAATGAAAGAAATCAATTTTATTATTATCATCAAAAATGTAATGAAAAATAGCAAATTTTCATTGTGAAATGTCAAATATAGTTTAATCCCATTCTTAAAGTTACTTTTGTGGACTGAGAAGGAAAATTTCTTGGCATTGAAATTGATAGTAAGCTAAAGTTCCATATCCACATCCAAAGTCTCAAAAGGAAACTGGCTTCGGGCTGCCTTGCAGTAAGAGTTGTGTCTGAGAAACTGGGTCTACCAATGAGTAAGGTGACATATTTTTCTCTAATCGAATCATACCTGTGATATTGTATTACATTTTGGGGTTATTGCAGCAAGCAATTGTTTGATTCTATTCTCATCCTGCAGAAACGAGCAGTCAGATTCATGTCCAGAGTTAAATACGACCATTGTAAACCGTTTTTTATAAACTCTATGTTTGGAGCATAAGCACGAGTCCAACGTCTCTGAAACTGAACCTACTCGAACTAGCCATAATACTCGCCAAATAAGAAAAAACTTACCTCTCCCCATCCCCCACTTAGAATTAACGAAAAAATCAATAATGTATGAGAGTTAAAAAGTATATAACAATTTGCCACCCTGCTTGAAAGAAATCTCCATACAACATATTTTATACCCTACGGGAGTTTTACGATGATGCTCACTTTCTTGTATTGTGATAAAATTTTGCCTATGTCAACTTACTTTATTTAGAAGTTTAATTATACATATATTCATTTTACATTATAATAAGTTATGCAAATAAAAATATTTTCACGCTGATGCTTACTTTTTGTGGTGTGAAAATTTTTGTATTTGTCTACCTGTCGTATATATGATACTATTTGTCAAATTTAATTATGTAGAGGAGATATGTCTGAGATGGCAATGATGGCATACTGGCTGAGACGGCATAACACGTGTTTTATATGAACCTATTTAAATTTGGCGCTGTTCTGACCGAAAAGATTCATGAATGCTTGAGCATTTGGCAGCAGTAGGCTAGTCAGTCGATTTTTGCCTCATATACGTTTTTATGAACTGATTAGAAGTTGCCTCTTCATTGATTGTTATTTGAAATTACGGTAAGTCCAAATACGTATTTATGTTCTTTGGTGGCTTAATTAGTATATCCTATATTATGGTGTCATTAAAACAAAGCTACCAAAATATAAATTAGGAAAAGGATCTTCCTGTATTTGTGTCTGAGATGGCATACTATTCGTGTGGATGAGATGGCAGGATATGTCTTCTCATACACGTATGTATCCCATCTCATACAATCATATTTATTTTGTTAATTTGATGGCTTATTTCCAAACATAGTTATTGATTATTACAGTGATGGGTCGGTACGAGAGAAAATCATCCAGACAAAACTGTTCCGAGCAAAAATGCAGCTAGCCATCGATGCTGTTAAACAAAAAAGAAT
>WOGO01003101.1:0-14793 GCA_015342085.1 Leptinotarsa defecta | reverse complement strand
AGAAAAGTATCTTCTGTATAATTCAGTGTTCATATAGAAGTATTTGTTTCGAAAGAATTTTTTTTCTTTCGTGTAATTCAATGTTTATATGAAAGTATCTGTTTCAGGAGGACTTTCTTTCAGTTTGTGTCTGAAAGTTACTTCTTTGCATGATCTACACATCCATGTATAGAATTACTTGTTTTCGAATTGATTTCTT
The DNA here is from genome assembly GCA_015342085.1 of Leptinotarsa defecta. Classification (NCBI taxonomy): domain Eukaryota; kingdom Metazoa; phylum Arthropoda; class Insecta; order Coleoptera; family Chrysomelidae; genus Leptinotarsa; species Leptinotarsa defecta. Next base: position 14,594 of record WOGO01003101.1, on the reverse strand, counting down.
CCTTCCTTTCTTTGGAAGATTCCCTCATCCCTTTTTTTGTATCAAGATGGAGTAGTAGAAGCCAATCACTTTCTTTCCCAAAAATCAATCACTCCTAAAAATATAACCCCTCCAATTCATTCGAAATATTCTAATAATCTATCTAACAGTATAATTTTGAATATTTTTGAGATAACAGGTATTATAGAAATAGTCCTATAACTATCTGCGTTGTTGAAATCATGAATAGGAGTAACTAGAGCTATTTTAAATATTTGAGGATAAGTTTCGCTCTTGATACATGTGTTTATCAAATGTGCAATAGGCTTAGCAAGTGAATCAGCTATCATTTTCATAACCTCACTATTTAAGTTTGTATAAATGTACAGGAACTGATAATAGTTAAACTCAATATATTGTACAATTTCGAGTGCCAAATCGAGGATCGATTCGAGTACCAAGTCGGGATCCTACTTCGAGGAACAAATCGGAGCTCAAACATTTTTTTGGGGAACGCCTTATCCTAATTTGAAGTCCAAGTCGAGGTCCTATTCCAACATGGAATCTATGATGATATCAGACAACCGTAGATCTCATCACTATCATGAGTACACAATTACAATATCTCAAGTTGGTGTTGAAGCTCAAGATCAAGCCTATCACGCCGATAACTTTTGTTCGATTCTTATACTGATATATTTTTTATTTTAATTATTTTATTTCAACCGCCGGTGGCCCGACAAGGGAGCTCAGGGCTTAAGAGAAGGAGACGAAGCCCTAATGGGCCTAAATGAAGGGGCCAAGTATCTAGAGGCTGAGTGGGGGAGCCCAGAGGCGAAGCCATAAGAGGATCTAAGTGGGGAGGGTCCAAGCCCTAAGGGGGTTCAAGTGAAGGGGGCGCAGCCTGGTCTGGAGAGCCGCGTTACCTACAGTGAAATTAATTGTCTTGAGTCGTGCTATAAGAGCAGTCTGATTAGATTGAAACAATTGCTCATCGGAAGAAAAAAACACACATAGTCATAATTACTTCCACTTCCAATCAAACCATGATGGTAGTAATATAAAAAGTTTCATAAACTGTTTCTGTAGGTTATTGGTGAAATTTGTATCCAAAGAGCATGCTCATCTAGATACATCAATGGATTCTACATCGTATGTATTAATATGTAATAGAACGTCGTAAAACAATCAGATGGTATTTCAACAAAAACACCAATCGACTCCTTCGATAACGAACGCCATATCTCATATTTCAGGACTATCGGATTCAATACAAAAAATTTGCAATAGTCGAAGCTCTACAACATGCAAGAAAACACAATAACTTATTTAACATATTACGTTCTTGCCAGACGTTGTCAAGATTAGATATTGGGTCCATTGAAAGTATGCAAAAATGATATTGAGGGTAGATAACGAATGATAAATTGTCAGAACATGTTTGAATAAAGAAATATAATTGAATTATCACTGCTGCTATGCAGTGTATATCAAACAGCCAGCATTCTGATATGTAGCGGGCATTGTAATTTTTTTAGCACCATACTAATGATGGATGAAAAGCTCGAAACACATGTATGAGGTGGATTAACAATTGACTCAGTTGTTAATGTATTCTTCACTTTCTATTCATTTTGAAACTATTTGGTGTTACTGAACTATAATTTGAAATAATTGTTTTTCATTTTCTTATTTGAATGCTTCACCTTGATACTTCATGACTGAACTTCATGATCAGGCAACTACTCAAAGAAACCGGTGAACGCAATAGAAACCAGGCTAAATTAGAATCATGTTATGATAAGAAGCGAGTAATTGTTGTTTCCTTATCGTAGGTAATGCTATCGTTTGTGCTTCAAGTTCATGCACCCACACGATGTAGCGAGTAATGAGCATTACGATAATGTTTTCAGAAACCTCCTTTCAATTGGGTATTATGGTTATTGAGAGATTCAAACAAGTATTACTGAAAAAACAATACCACCAATTATGCCGTAAATATGGTCACATTGGCAATGATCGATTTTGAAAATCATTTTCGTATATCATGGAGATGTTTCTGATGTAGATCATCGTTATTTGATGAAAACAATACGCAAAATTCATTATTATTATATGGTGTGTGCCTTTTAGCATCATTCGGTGATATACCATTCCTATGACTCAAGTAGTGTGGAGTTGCTTTCGGCATGAATGAAATTTCAGTCCCATTTACTTTCATCGGTGAGAAGAATGAAAACCAAACAAAAAGTACACTCTGGTGTATTTCTAGGGCGAAAAAAGTAAATAATAATGACTTTTACTTGAACCTCCAGATGGTAGCTATTTTAGGCAACTCATTCAGCAGCGGTCACCTAACTACTGTTTTTGCTAGCAATCAGGATTCATTACGTACAATTCTCAGATGAATGGTTGTTGATGTTACTTCTCCTCTAAACTTTCTAATCAATACCTTCTTCATCAGAGGATTCAACTTCAATATCAACTCGTTTTACAAACTAGGAAGGCCTGGAACGAGATTTTCACAATTTGCTTGAAAGCGATAGATAAACATCTAGGGGATATCGTAAATGGTATTGACTAACTTAACCATATCTGAGTTCTCTTTTTAGGTCTGTACGTGAACGCCAGCCAATGAGAACAATGAATATAATTGGTAATCTGAAATGATTAAACCTTTTATATTAGTATATGATAAATTGTTCACATGTTGTTCATTCACAAAATTTGAAAATTTGGGCGTGACTTGAATAATTTAAGGATAGGTACCGAAAAGAATATAACCCTTCGATTCCGACAAGCTAAAGTATCAAAAATCTTCAAAAAAAGTTAAGGGCATGCAGCTGCAGTGAAGTGAGGTATTCCATACTCAGCCCCCTACCCCCAATATCCCTTTCACTTGTTACTGAAATATGTTCATGCAGAATATCGATGTGTTGTAGAAGCTGCTTCACCTACTATACCTTTGGTCATGTTGCATTCACAATTGATCACGACAGAGTTTGGTTGAGTTGATATTGGTTTTCACTTTTCTTCAGTGAAACGTCAGGAATATTATTTACTGGAATTTTTGTAGAATCTTCAGCCTTTTGCCTACATCCTCAACATTTTTTCATTTGATACAGAGGTTCCACTTTCTTTATTCTGTTTTGTTAGTGTCGTGGTGTTTGAAGACTGTGACTTCTTTTGCATTCATGAGGGTGGCTATATTGAAATTTTCTTGTTGGTTTTTATTAGACAAACTTGTGACAACATTCTCTAAGGGTAACGATCGGTCCACAACTATGTGGCTCTCTTCCATTTCTAAGGGGGAGAATGTCGCCATTCTCCACGTCGCCATTCTCCACGTCGCCATTCTCCACGTCGCCATATGTCTTACGGTTTGGTTGGGTTCTTTCAGTTCTCTGATTTTTTTATATACCACCCGCATGACGAAGCTTTGCTTCGTCGTTTCGGATCTGGAATCATATCCCAGTTTGTTCTTACTCGATTGATTGTCAGAAATGTCAGATGCTTCTATAGAGGAGAGTGTGCTCTGCTCCCTCTATTTTTTTGCTTGCCTTCAGTGAGTCTTCGCCGATTCGTAGTGGGGTTTCGTATTTAATCTTCACAGTCTAGTTCTTCGTATCAGGTACAGGGTCCTGGACCATTAATCTGAAAGATTTTTCATATCTCTTGGTCGTCGTTGGTGTTGCCACGGCCCCCATCGAACCCACGGCCTTCCGATCGTGAGTCGGGCGCTCTACCACCGCGGCCAATTCCAACGATATATGAAAGATACGTGCGTACGATCATCTGATCCTTGTTTCCGTTTCAAACCGTATGACTCTTCAGTTTCATGGATTTGTTGAGAGACAGCGATCAGGTAGAAGGATCAGAAGGTTGCACGCGCGTATATACTATATATTCCTGAAACCACAGAGAGAATCGAATAACTATTGGTGAAACACGATATCAAAACAGTTTTCAAACCAAACAGGAAGAAACAACAGAGCCTCAAGTCGAATAAAAACAAAAGGGACCCACTATCAGCAGAAGGGGTTCATTGCATACCGTGCACTTGTGGAAAGGTTAATATCAGAAACAACAGAAGATCCATGGGAACAAGGATGAAGAAGCACGAAAGAAACTACAGACTAGGTCAAACGAATAAGTTGGCTGTGACAAAACACGCACTTAGTGAGGGAAACCACATGATTCTGTTTGAAAACACAGAATTTATTGCCCCCAACCAGGGATATTATAGCCGACAATAGAAATTCACAGACTCACGGATAATTTCAATAGAAAAGAAGAAGCGGTGAACCTCAATTGAATATGTAATCCCATTCTAAGAAGTTGAAGGACAGCAAACATCATGACGGCAGGTTAAAGAGGGTCATTGAATGTTACCGATAAATTACCTAATTCAAAAATCCACGGCATTGAAACCCAAAAAATAGTGACACTGAAAGCTTCAACTTTTTGTCATTGCTTATATTCTCAAAACAGATCCAGGACGGGGTTTTGGGTGAAATCAATTTCCTCATTGATGCTATCACCAGATACCTACACTAGTTACAATACTTCGAATGATTCACTTAATATCCCCGCTTGCACGACATCAGATTTATTCCAACAGCTTCATTTCGTATTCAGAATTCACCACGGCCTGAAAGGAAAAAGTCGATAACACTTCATGAAAAAAACACCATTAGTTTTCTAAAGAAACGGAAATAATCAAAGCCGAGTTGATTAAAAGCGTATTCAGAGAAAAAAAAATCACTATTTTGCATGGTATTCCCATTCACATAGTAATCTCTTCGGAAGTTCTTAATTGAAAAGAAATTGCAAAAACATTCGCAACGCAGTCGGACAAAAGGCTTTCATAATATCCTCATAATCACACATGTATACATGTTCAAAACAAAATTATACAAAATCGGGCCAACACAATGGTGGCATGGTGGTTAAGTTGGTATATTGCAATAGATGAGCTCGGTTTGGGAAATTTATGCATAAATGGCTCAGTTCAAATATACGCTGGTCGTTTTTGGACTTGATACGAAAAGTAAGAGACGAAATTATATTTTCGGGAAGTATGATTGTTTTACAGTATCAGAAGAGAAGTTGTTGGTTTAGGATTGCGGCTAGTTTGAAGTTTTGTTTCTTTCATTTTCTCCATGAAAATCATCAGCTTGAGAATTGTATATGTAGTTACACAGCTTGAATTTACATTCTTAGTATTTATGACGGAACTGTGTATTTTGTCATTGAAAACACATATGTTATATGTTTATGCACATTGGTTGAATAAACTATTAGTCAGGGTGTAACGTTTTAGCCAGGTTTACGAAATCAGTTTTTTATTTATTCATTGATGACAGACATAATTGTTATTGTAGATGAAATCATTATATTTATATTAGATTACAAAAGGTTTGTTTCTCAATTTCGGATGTGTCAAAAATATATGATTTCATCTATTGGAATTATCTGACTCACGATTACTTTATCGCGAATTTTGCTACTACGAATGAAGCTAACAACTATATTTCATTCCAAAACAAATAATTGTTGAATAGAACAGGCCGATACTTGATTAAATTCCATAATAAAACTCAGAAATACAGTTTATTGTGAGATTTTCACTATACAGGGTTTAATAAAGACCGCGACACATGTTTCGCTATACAATAGCTTCCTCAAGCATTATTACTAAGTTACTTCTGAATTACAACTATTTCATACTCTAATATATCACTTGTTTGCCTACTTTCTGATGAATACATCTGTCTGAAAAGTTGAGGTATAAATTTATTAAATAAATGAATATTATAAACTTTCCAAAAAACTATTTTATAGCAAAACACGTGTCACGGTTTTTGTAAAACACTTCATAGTGAAAATCATAAACTGTATTGATGAGTTCCAACGATTGTGCATAATAATTGTGATTAAACTTTATAGGACGGTTACGTACAAAACAAGTAATGAGACTTGTACCGAATTGAAAATACGAGCAATCAATATACTCTAAGTTTATTTGAAGGAGAGTGTCCGCTACAATGGTTGGCTGTCCTTGTTCATCTTTCACTACCTGAACCACTGTGCATGCTGATTTTGGCGAGTGCATTGGCTTGGGATGTGGTGGTTGAGCAAACCGGCCATCGGATGACTACTTCCACGTAGCCCCGCTGGATACGGGAATGACCGAATCCGAGAGTCTCTACGGAACCTTCGAGATACCGGGCGCCCTCTCGTCGTAGCATCGCCTTGTCACGGTAATGCGGGGCTCTGCCGTGATTGACCTTCTTTCCCTATAACTACTCGTGGGACTTTAATAGACAGAGTAAACTTAAAAATTCTTTCTGACGCTGAATCTATAGAGGAGATGGATGTCGAGCTTAGGACTCCAACTGACCTCCCTGTAAATTTAGTTCAGAAGCGGGTATACAGAGTTGATGGATATCGAGTTTACGACTCCAACTGACCTTCCTGTAAATTTAGTTCAGGAGCGAGTCTACAGAGGAAATTGATGTCGAGTTTAGGACTCCAACTGACCTCCCTGTAAATTTAGATCAGCAGCGTGAGCTTCTCAACTCCCCAACTCCTGATCCAATAACTTAACCTTAAAAAAAAAAGGTTCAGTGGTGCAGCCAGGAAACGACTGAGTTGTCTCCTCAAGAGCGAGGTACCTTATAAAACCGCCTTGCACCAAATTATTCAGCGGCGTACGCAGAATCTGTCTCAGGTGGGGGAACAAAACCCCCATGAGCAGGTTAACAAACGTTTGCGCTCAAGTGATGATTCACCAAACCAGAGGTAACAAAACCCTGCACGGCTGAATCTAAGTCATTGTCAGGTGTAGCTGACAGCTAAAACCCTCATATGGGAAGGTTGTCGGGGGTATCAAGGTGGGATTCTTGCAACTTGACTATCCGACTACCTCATTAATGATGAAACAGCACAGCATTTACTTTGTGCCTGCCCCGCTGAGAACCGAATCAGATCTTTAGAGTTCGGCAGAGCCGTACTCTTATCGTCTGACCTGAAACACCATTCACCATACAAAGTAATCGGCTTCGTTAAGAAGCTGAGTTTATGTGGCCGAGTGTGAATAGGTGTGAGCCACAATAAACCCTTGCAGGTTGTGATGGAGGGTCGAATAGATCCACTTACTTTGGACCTAACCTATGTATGACAAATATAATAGTTTTTTTGGTTTAAATAAGTTGACTGTAAGCTTCTCATAGTTTAACTTGAATATACAGCTTATAATTTTGTTCTAAAGGAATTTGTTGCAATTCCCCATACTGATACTGTTTGCCCATATGGCTATATTGATTATTCTTTTCGTATTTTTTTTATTCAATTATTTATAATTTTTTATGTTTAAGTTTTCAATACCTATTAACAAATTTAATGTTCACTACTCGTATCAATTACTTGTGCTTTCTTGTTCAATATATTATTATCATTATTTTGTTATATTTGTACCTTTAGTTAATTTAGTTAATCCCTGTTTATAAACATTTAAAGTTTCTTGGGATATTAAAAACAATATAATATAGATATATTCCATGGATATATAAATGATCACTTTTCAAAAAGAATAATTTTTAAAAAATTCAAAGTCAGAAAATCTCCACATACCTCCTGTAAATTGATAATTGTATGACCTAAATCATCGGCGGTATTATTGAAAAATGTCAACATTGAAGTTCTGATGAACTCTGGGCAATTTTTCACTAAAGACTTGGCATCAATTCCTTTTACTAAAACCTGCAAACATCTGACTGTAATCCTGACGTCAGCTCCGAAGGCAGCTAATCGAGATCTTAAGAGGTTTGCTAGCTTGCAGAATAAGGCAGCCACCATTTCTTTTTCTTTCAAGCTCGCAGCTCCAACATTGTTTGTAGCTGTGGCTATGGCTATGAAATAGTTTCTGTGAGTGGAGAAATACTTTTCCATCAGAGGAAGAACGACCTTTGAGAAAAATTTTATGTCACGTGATGATGTCTTATAAGAACTCCTTCTGCTGAATGTTTGGGAGGGTTTCAAGAGTTTCATATTAATTGTTGCTCTATCCAAATACTGAATAAGTTTTTCCAGTAAGCTGTATGCGAAACGAAGTTCCACTGATGGACCAGCAGTTGACTGCTCTGTCTCTAATTGACCACCACGGTTAGGCCTGTGCAACTTGTAACCTTGATACTGAAGATACTTTAAGAATTCTTGTGATCTTTCTCTATCTTTTTTCTTCTCTTTATCGGTCAATAAGTCATAAGGAACCAGCTGAGGATGTATTCCGCCTCCACAAGTATTCAATTCTTCCTTTTTCTTTCTTGCCCAAATATCATGAGCATTCTCTGCCAATCTTTCAGCCATGTTCTGCATTTCTCTTGATAATGTGAGGTTGGTCATGTCCACAGGATGGGGGTTATAATTAAAAGCTGAGCTATGTTCCCCAGATTGCCTCATACCCGAATTTCTACTGTTTGATGGTAAATCTACCTCAGTATGCTCAACAGACCAGCCTATGGCTAAAAGAGCTTTCAGGGATTCTCTCACCGGTTCTTTATATCTTTCTTTTTCCTGAAAATAAATATGATACAATTAATATCAATGTATCCCAAACCAAATCTTTACTTACATAATCATTCAACATTGCATAGGGTTTCAATCTAGGATGGGTCTTGTTTCCATCCCAACCCGAATATGTCTCTCCATACTGCCAACCATTCTCCAATTTCCTAGAACCCCAAGCATCGTGATAATGTTCAGAAAACTGCTGAACTATATTATTCAAATCATTGTTCAAAACAACTGATGAAGTATTGATAGGTTGAGGGTTGTAAGGACCATCAGGACCAGTCTTTGCAGACTTACTGGTGTACCATTCATCATCATAGTTCTTTGAAAGAGAGTAGTCTGGTGGTAAAGCACATCCAATTGCTGTCAAACAAGGCAGAGCTTTTCCAAAAAGTTCTGGTTCGTAATCCATTTTACTTAACGAATCGAAGATATTCGAAAACAACATCATAGTTAACCTTTTTTCTTCATCGCTAGATGATCCATATATTCCCTGCCCACTAGTGGTACCGTAATATTTAGCACATCTGTCATAATGCAAAGTTAATAATCGAAGAGCAACTGTTGTATATTCAGATAAATTGGAAACATCAACGGTTAGCTTTCTTAGAAGTTTTAGAAGCATAGATGGTTGTATAGCACTAGTTAAAGCTACCAAAAAATCTGATACCGCTTCTCTTTGTCCTTTAGTTAGCATACGATTCTTTGATAGTCGGTAAACTGTGTGCAATGTTGCATCCAATAGTGAAGCGTAGTTTTCAGCCTCACTATAAAATTTGCTATGTTGAATGAGCAGTGGAAGAATGGAGTTTCCTATATAACGATTCATACTCAGAGCCATATCAGATTCACTACCATCATTCTATAAAAAATGTATATTTAGTGAAAAAACATTCAAGTACCTAAATCTTACCCTATCAAGCATAGTAGCACATCTCAAATCGGGAAGGAAAGCTTCCTCCAATAACCGAAAGAACAACTCTTGAGTTTCAATTCCATATACTCTCTCCAAAAACAAAACTACTGACTGTTTATGACCAGGTATTAAGCCAGATGGCATGTCCGACTTTGGCCGTTCTTCCCCAGCTGCAGGGTTATGAAGGCTAAATCTTAAACTCAGTACACCTTGAAGATCCTCTAGTGGCACCAAAGACCTCAATATGGCCCTTGCTCTCAAGGATTCATTTTTGCCCTACAAACCAGTCAATTACTATTAGGTATATTGACCTAAATTCATCTTATACTTACCAGAGCTATAACTGAAGAATCGGGAGCACACCTACCAAGCAGATCCACCAAGGTACAATAAAAATTAAGGATTGCAGCTCCTGTATCAATATAATCTTCATCATCATCGCTTTCAGGCAATGGGTGTGTAAATTGAGCACAGTTAACAACGGTTCCTTCTGCTTCATCCATCATTTTTCTCCTATCGGCTATCCTTTCAGACATCTTGTTAGCATCTACTATTGCTTTCAAAAGGCCTTCGCCTTCACCCCTTAAGGCAGGACCCAAGCATTCTGGTCGCCTGATCAAAAGTCTGATAACTAAATTAGCATTTTCCTCTACACTTTCTCCGTTTACCCATACGCAGAACCTGAGAAAATCTAAGTATCTTTCTCCTTCAACTGGATCCCATCCAAGATCCGGGTAACCTTTTTCAACTAGTTCTGAATTTGATTGTAAACCACACCTAGACAAGTAAATAGCGATTTTCTCTAGATAATGCTCGCGAAGAGCCAATGCTAGTTCTGTATTCTCCATGAGAGACGAGTATGAAACGTCCAATGGAGTTGACCCTCTCAAGCTAGGTCTAGACAGAAGAATATTACTATTGTCTAGTAAAAAGTCAAAATGTTCGAACATGGCCTTCTGATTCTGTCTGCCAGTCCTACAGAAATAGCAAAGGAAACGACAACAAGCTACAACCATTTCATGAGATGTATCCTAAAAAATTACATTACAGTTTCTATTTACAAAGCTTGTTAACAACCAACCTTTTCCTTGATAACAACCTCTCCTTCAGTGGCTTGCTGTTGAGTACTTGCATCAGATTGAGCCTGAGATCGTCTTCCCAAAGTGTTAATCATCACTGCCATTACATTTTCGTGGATACGTAAAACTCTTATAAGATCAGGGTGCTGGAAAAATGTATGATTGTTAACAAGTTTCCATAGTCTTTCTCTCATTAATTCTTCTTCTTCCTGGGACATTTGTACTGGCAGTAACGCCCTTATTTGACTCAAACCCACCCACATTTCAGCCACATCTTCTTTTGTCTTGATATTGATGATGTAAGTTTTTTCTAACGCTCTGATCAGCTCGCCAACCGAATCATACTGTCTCACCAACAAACTGACAATACGATAATATATGTCACTATTTTTAAAAATTGGTTCGTATTATCATTCACTCACCTAAACATTTCTTGAACCAGTTTAGGTGTCTCGATTTGGGTTTCTTCAGCCCATCTAACTATAGTACTAATCAAAACTTTCCTGAAGTTCTCCTCTGGGGTTTTCTTTTCGGGACCTGGGTCTTCTTTGGGCTCTTCTTCTAACTCTTTCACAGCATTTATCAAGTTGTATAATTTTTTAATTGGTCCAGGTTTTACCAAGTCATCAGGATTTTCTTCTACTTGTGGTGCTAACAAAGCTTGTAACGAGACATGTTTCATGAGCTTGTCATGAAAATTATTCATTCTCTCACAAAGATCTTCTCCTAATGGGCAGTTGTCCTTGTCTTCTTCCTCTAAGTTTTTGAAACCTAAAACGTTCCGAAACTGTAACGGAGGATATAAGAATTGTCTTTTCCAAATATTTAGCATCAAACCACTGAGAAGGGACAATAAACACTACAGGTTACAAATTCCAAAATCAAATAAGGTAGGAAGAGGTCAACAAGTATACTTTTGTACCTCAAAGGTAGTTTTCTAGCTGAAGCCATTCTGCTAATTGTTAAATCAAATATAAAAAATAATATCAAAATAAGCCAAGAATATTACTGAAGTTTTATCCCAAAACCAAATCGTTACTTTAACACCTCAACACGTGTTTCAATCACTAAGTGATCATCTTCAAGAGGAAGATTAAACTAAGTTAGTTTAATCACTTGGTGATTAAAACACGTGTCAAGGTGTTAAAAATAACGGTTTGATGTTGGATTAAATTCAAGTAATATTCATGACTACACCAAATGTTCTAAACAGTGCATTACAAGTTTAAAATAAGCCAACAAAAAATGCCTTTAATTAAATTGCCTACTGAAACTACCAGCTTGAAAAAAAAGGTACATTGGCTTCTACAAAATCTTCTACAGCTCGAAAAAATTAAATCCATAAAAAAGCTTCCAAATAAAATGAAACTACTTTCTAGGGCCTCAAAAGAATTGACACGCGTATCTTCACTTACTCAAATAATTTAGACACAATTTTGAGAACTACCTTCCTCAATAGTTGGTGGATATAATATTCAACTTCATCAAAGATTTGAAAAAAATATGTTACTATCATCAGAGTTATATAAAAGGCAGAAATTTGTAGTAGATGGGTAAGTTTGTTTGCACTTCCCTGCACTTCAATAGTGTTATATTCACGTTAGTCACACTTCAGTGAATAAAAATTGCTCTTCTATAATTATTTCCGAGAAACTTGAGTTTGTTAAAATAAAAATATTCTTGGATATTTATTTGAAAATTAGTTTTATTCACCGAAATTTGGCACATTTTCTATGAAAATATTTAGTAGTTAACACTTTGTAACCAGCTGTATGAATTATTTCATTATTATAAGTTTGTTAAAATGATGACATGACTTTCAAATCATACGCTTGCCAATCTCTTTTTAACGTACCTGCTATTCGCTTAAACTTACACAAAATGGCATTCATTTGTTCCCTTGGAGGACACCTGAATTCCCTAGTCTTTTTAGCTGCTACCGCAGAAGGCAAGTCAGATTGCTTAATCTCGATGTAACGTCTCAACTGATCTGTTTGCAATTCGCTCACGAAATCATGACTGAAAGCTATAATCGACTCGACTCTGTGTCTCAATTGGATGTCACATAGATGGTGTAAAAGATAACACATTTGTAACTTGGCTCCTTCAGCCATTTTCATTGAAAGGAGACCTTTTCGGTGTTCATCTTTGCCATCTTTTTGGAATAAAACGTCCCAAGTTTCAGGGCAAATCATTATAAGTAGTTTTTCAACATCCTCGTCTGTAAGCATGCCAACCAACAATAAACGATCAACGAGTTTTAAAAGAGGTCTGAAAATCAAGAATAACTCTTAAATTATAACTATTTAAAACACTTTCAATAATTCAAAATACATTTTTAAAGTAATTTTTACTCTGATTGCTGTTAACTTACAAAAAAAGATTTTCATTGGATCCACCAATTGGATCTCTGTTATGTACTTGGTTAGTCTCTACAGATTCTGCCAAAGCCATCATTACATAATCCCTTACAATGTCAAGAGGAAAATGAGGCGAATAGAGTTTTTTTATGTTTTCAATGTTTTCCCTTAAAAATAAGCATTACTGATACAAAAATCTTACAAATAGAATACACAACTAACGTTATATCCGACATCTTCATCTGGGGTTGTATAGACTCCATTTTGAGTCTTCTCAAACTATGTCCCATTTCAGGATCCTCATACATATCTTTCAGCTCCTGGCCAATGGGTATAACATACTCATTCTTGCATACTTCCCTGAAATACCAAATATTCAATGAAAATTACTTAAAGCAGTAAATCCTACATTGTAGTTGCCGTGGATTCCAAATGGACAGCAATCAGTAAATCATAGAAGCCTTGACGTAGGGGACCACTCATATACTCAGACTTGATAGCATAAAGCAGTTGCTTCTGGTCAACATGTTTACAGAGTACATGGGCTGCTTTGTAATTGCTCTGGTAACATAGAGCAGCATATAAAGTTAAAGTGTGCGCGTGAAAGCTCAACAATTTATCCATTTCAATTAGTTCCAATATATCGATGCAACGATCTTCTTCTGGGATGTGGAGAGCAAGCATTGAAATCGGGTCCTCGCATAACATAGACCAACCTCGGATATCAGATAACTTCAAAGCATGCACTTGAAGACTCTGATTGGGAACCTAAAGAAAAAACAAGTCATATTCTCGATGAGAACCTCGGCAAATCATGATCTCACCCTTGCCCACTGGTGTGGTTTTAAACATTGGACTTTCAACCTTGGAGGAAACTGAGGAATAACATGTCTGGCACTGTTTTGTAGAACAGCAGCAGATAATGGCAGACTTGTTGAAGTTCTGCCCAATTCAAATTGTAGGACCTCTTTACTTGTTGCTTCAACAAATATTGCCGGAAATAGTTTTGTTTCAGGCTCCATCTATAATAATATCAAAAAGTCAATATTCTATTCATTTCTGAATCATATTTATATACTGATTTTGAAATAAGAAGGCTGTAACGAACATTCTGAGCAGTTCTAGTTGAAAGATTGATTAAACGAAGTGATATATTCATTAGGATTAATCGGGATGGTTTAGAAAAATGTGAGTTGGTTAAACTCTGAAAAATAAGAAATTCACAATTCGAATTTTCAAATTTCTATTTTTTGTTGATTTTTAAAAGGTACTCAAACTTGTGATTACCCTTTGCGAGGAAGAAACAAAAATAAAGACACAATTCAAAACAAAAAAGGACCTAAATGGTTCACTCATAATAATATACAGTGCATTTCTTTAATGCCCCCCTTTATTTTTGAGCTGGTCAACTCAAAAAACTGAAATTTGGGATAATGAAATTAATGCATGAATACTTCATTTTGAAGTGAAATTGACAGACGAAACTTTCAAGATGGCGACTGGGCATCATCTGGGAAGAAAAATTAAATGGAAAGGGGGTTTTGTGACACATAATTTTGAAGATCCTGGCAAATACTTCACAACTCTAGAATATGAAGTCAATATCTTCACATACTACAAAATGGCGGAACATTTAATAATTTCCTGAAGACAAACACATCAATATTAATATTCTAGAAATATTCC